>CAKALU010068281.1:0-20422 GCA_916700995.1 Hozukius guyotensis
GCCTTAAACTTTCATTCTTTCTAACAGCCAGCAGGGGGCGACTCCTCTGGTTGCAAAAAGAAGTCTGATTGTATAGAAGTCTATGAGAAAATGAGCCTACTTCTCACTAGATTTATTACCTCAGTAAACATTGTAAACATGAGTTTATGGTCTCAATCGCTAGTTTCAAGTCTTCTTCAATACAGCATGATGTTCATTTAGTAAATTATGGTCCCATTTAGAGTCAAATAGACCATAAAGCAGGGGATGCTTTAGGGCGTGGCTACATTGTGATTTACAGGTCGCTATTATAGCGTTGTCCGGTCTGGGCATTGTCCGAGTTTTCGTCTCAGAACTTAACTTTTCCACAGTGTGTTTTCACTTCCTGAAAGTTAATTGTAACTTTTTGATCGCCTAAATTTGTCTTATAGAGCGGTGCAGGGATGAGTCCTAAAGCCCAGAAACGAGTTAGCACTTTAGCACTGCTGGTTCCCTCGTCTCGAAGTCAATGGGTTTTTAGTTGCCTGAAATAAGGTCTGTGGTTAACACTAGCTTAAGAGACTTTAATGTTTTGTTCTACAATATAAAATACATCAGTAGATATCACACTAGTGACTTTTGAAGCTTTTACATGTCTTAAAAAAGGCGGTTGCTAACAAGTGGCTAAATGAGACTACAAAACATGCCGCCTCATCCGCCTTTACAGCCTCGTTATTATTACGTATACTCGCGCTCATGCAACCGTGATGTAGGTCCTTTATAGCGTAACGTTAGCTTTTTACTTCTGGCGATTGCATTCACACTTTGTGGAATTTTTTTTACAGAACAAAACGTGTAAGTATCATAAATGTTTGTTTGCCACAGAGCTTATTTTCTGCAACAATCCAAAACCCAATGGAGAAATCCCATTGGCTTTTTGACAAGGGAACCCAGTGCGATGCTAACTTCCTGGTTGGCCTGCAAAAATACGTCATCCCTGCAGCGCTCTATTCAGCGTTCGGTTGTACTTAGCTCCACCCTGTCGTGTCACTTTTGGTTCCAAACGACCATGATGGCGACGGCCAAAATCCCAAACTCACGGCTTTAAAACCATAATCCACAAACCAGTTGGTGGCGTCACAGTGACTACGTTCACTTCTTATGTACGGCCTATGGCCTGGACCAAATTTTATAGCAATCCATCCACTAGTTGTTCAAATATTTCAGTCTGAACCAAAGTGGTGGACCAACAGACCGACAGACATTGCCACTCCAAGAGCCATGCCGCTATCATCTCTACAAACTGAGAAATAATAACTAACACAAACATTTATGTATGCCATCTAAAACTAGAGTTCAGCAGGTGCAAAGTGACACCACTGCCCGCATGAGAAAACCTGGTGCTAATCAATTCTTTTTTTTATGATATTTGAAGCTCAGCCATAAATGTGCTCAATCTCTGTTAACTCTCCTTTCGGTTTTATGATGATAAACATGTCGGAGTGGAGGTTTATGAGTGTGGCTGGGTCTTTCTGCAGCGACTATAAAAGCAGCTATGTGAATATCATATGCTTCGTGGGTCTGCTGCGTGTTCCTATATGTGCTGGCTGTCATTCAAAATAATACCACAAAATATTCTAAAACACTGCTGTTTGAATAACTTACAACCTTTTGACTAAAAACATCAGCACTGAGTAATACCCAAAGGGGAGAAGCAATAACATAATACGGTGATATGATAATAGCTTCAGGCTGTGCATGAGATATAAACATGATCATATAGGGTGTTGAGTACTCCGGGGGGGTTAAGTGCATGTAATCCTCGTTGAGACACAGTGCTAAAGAAGGAGGGAAAAGGGAGGCAGAGAAAAGTCATGTGTCGGGGTTCAACCACGAGCAACTAGGAGCCCTGGAGAGGCTGACGGAAGATTTGGGGCAATCGTTATTCCATGAGAGCGCTGTTTAAAATGCTGAATGAAAGTTGATAAGAGGTCAAAAGAAGTTTATGAGGAGAAAGCCGCTTAAGGCAAAGGGTAAACTAGCCAAAGTGTGCAAACTGGGTCATAGTTTGCACAGAAAATGATGTGATTGACAGCGAGTGGAGACGGAGGGGGCGCACTAGGAATGAGGCACAGGTTCAAAGCTAGAGAGCAGGAGTGAGAAGATCACAGAGGTTGAGAGAGGGTACAGCGGGAGCCCAGAGACAAGGCCTTGAAAGAGCCTTATCTGTGACCCATCTGTCTTGACATGCACACTCCTCTGGTTAGTGCCCTGGAGGGGAGGGAGGGGAGCAGCATGCGTGTCAGTATCTGAGTGTGCAGGGCTTAGGGCTGAGGCCTTGGCCTGTGCACTCTGGCCCGAAAACCAGCCTAACCAGCCCTATACCTTAACGCCCCCAGGAAAAACTCTCATGACTTAGTGCTGTGATCGTGTGACTGCCTGAGCTACACAGGGGGAACAAAACGCATTAACAAAAAGGCTGCCTGTCACACATCAAGTGGAGATACAGATGTTACTTTTTTTTTTTTTTGCCAATTCACTTTTGCTGTCAGCTGATTTGTCACAAACTTTTTTTTTTCTTTTTGGTCATTCTGTGGAAAGACACAGGATCACCAGATCTGCAACGGGGCTGTCTGATGACCATGTGTTACCAGAATTATTTTATTATTGATCTAAAAACTCACACAATAAATCACCTACCGTACGTCAACAACTTTTATGCTCTCCAAGTGGAGCGAACCACAAAACGGTGACACTCCTATTGTTCTCCATAACTCGTTTTACTTCATTAGATGCCTGAAAGGTTAAGTGAGGAATTACAACCAGCTGCCTTGTTACTGATACATTTTGGGGACACTTCAACCTCCTGAAAGTCATTTTCAGATCCCCTACTTCAGGAGTTGTCGTAAATCTTGCATCACAGGACTGCAGGTCCGTTGTTCCCAGGCTCATTAAAGTAAATGAATGTGTGACTATTCAGTTAAAACTATTTTAGTTGATTTCTCCAGAGGGGAATTAACCTCTTGACTCTCAGTAGTTTACAGAGTGATCAGTCTAAGTGTAAATAAACATACTTTCATATAAATTGTGGCTACGTTTATATCATAGACTGTATATAAAGATGAACGACAGCTCCCCTAAAGTGAAGCCAAAACATCTGTATCGCCCCCTGGTGGCTGGCTGCAGTATAGGTTGTAGAGCCTGTCTCCTCCATGTTAGCGGATGGGACATGGGCCAAACTAAAAAGTCAAAATACACGTCAAATACATTTTTCCCAAAGATGGTTTCTGTCATGTTAGGTAGTTCTTATCACGGTGATGTATGATCAAGTGTTCATTTTTTGGATAAGTTTGGTTTTAATTAGTTATTTGATGCTATAAAAAGGAGGTGAGACGTCATGATTGACAGCTGTGAGTCTCTCTCGCTGACAAGCCGCGGCCGTGCTCGGCTCGCGATTGGTTCGGGCGGGTGACCTCGATACCGCGGCTCCACCGCCCGATCACTACTACGTAGACTCTGACGTCAAAATCTCAAGATGGCAGTTCCCGTATCCGGGAATTTTGGCTTCACTTCTGTACAGCGGGAGGAAGCGGGGACGTGTCATCCATCTTTATATACAGTCTGTGGTTTATATATATTTGAAAATTTTAGTGTGTTGATTGAATAGTTGCGTTATCTGTCATGTTTCAAATGCAGAAAACCACTTTTAATGCCTCAACAATCTCAGAAAACAAGGTGCGGAAGTCTACCTGTGATTCTGAATCTTGTTTCCTGACAGTGCACAATAATCATATTCAGTCACTAAAAATAACGCTTGAGTGATTTGGAATCAGTTTGTGAGGTCCTTGCCAGTTCCCATCCTTACTGCCCACAGCGAATATCTATCAGTCCAAGTTATTCTGCATCAAATCCAACCTCCAAAGATGTTTGACTTTACTTGCATGTATGGCAACACCTGGGAGATTTACCATAATGAATACCTGATGTGGTGAAGCAGTTAATTCCGCCTATAAAATAACTCCCTTCCTCCTTCCTGTGGGCCCCGGCTGTTGTTTATCAAACGAGGTAACGTCCTGTCATGTGACCCCTCCTCCCTCCCAGAAACCCACCTGTGTGGACTTTTCTCTTAATCCCTCTCTAGTCCCCCCCCACCCCCTTTTTTTGCTGTGCGCTTTGAATACTTAGACTACTGAGTGTAACTAATTCTCCCACACAAGGATATTGTCTTCTCCCTATCTCTGCTTTTGTCCTTCGCTTTCAAGCTGGCTATTCACTGATTTCATTAGTTGGCGGTGTGGTGTGAGAGAGAGATGGCTAAGGGGTGGAGTGGGGGGGGGCTTCCCAATTAAAAGGCCTTAATAGCCTATTACCATCACCTTAAATTCAACTCTGTTTTTACAACATGAAACCAACTAAAGATTAATCAGCAGACCAGCGTGGGAGCTTTTAAAAGCCCCTTCTTTGATTAATAAACTGTAATTAGGACTGATGA
The DNA here is from genome assembly GCA_916700995.1 of Hozukius guyotensis. NCBI lineage: Eukaryota > Metazoa > Chordata > Actinopteri > Perciformes > Sebastidae > Hozukius > Hozukius guyotensis. The sequence goes on from CAKALU010068281.1 coordinate 4,451, forward strand.
TTTTGAGCTGCCTTCTATAATGGTTTTGTTCAGCACAGTAGTACTATTTCAAATGTACCGGGACAAAAGAGTGCTACTTTTGACAGTTTCCTTAATGAAAAAACATTTTCTATTTAACATTAAAGGCAATAAAAGTAACGATTGTTGTTCCTAGTGGGGGTTTAAATGAAATGTGTTTAACAGGCTGCTCTTCCTACACACATGCTGCACAGATCCTGCAGCTGACCAGGCGGCCAGAGGATGAAGCCAGTCCCCTGGGATGACCAAACCACCCTTTCTCAGACACCCATTTGTCGTACCCACCCCACCTCCTCCTCCCTCTCCCTCCCGTTGGATGACCCTGCAACCAGCAGGGGTCAGCTGCGCAGAAGGACCCCCCCACCGCACCCTGCCCTCGGTCCGGAGCCGCAGCGTAAATCAGCGGCTGTTCATCGCGGGAACCCTGCCCTGCCCGAGGTCTCAGCCCAGCCTGGCACCATCTGTCCCGGGGCTCTGACGCAGGAGCAGCGCTGCCAAGGTGGGTTCCCACTGACCTGCTGCACCCTCCGGGCCATATGGGCCAGACCTGGGACCGGAGACAGATCCATCACCACTGCAGTCTGGACATGGTAGAAGAGACGTGGTGTACATCTACAGTACTGTAAATTAACTCTGACTGAGCTGATACAGCTCACAAAATAAAGGGATTCCTTACAATAAAATGCAAAACATTACATTGATACCACAAATACATAGTTTATACAAAAACTGGAAGATTTAAGTCAAGCTAAGCATATTTATGATATTTATTGTAGAGCTATTTTATCAAATTACATTATTTGTTTGGCCTTTCAACAGGGTTCGCCTCATTGGGGGAAAGTAACAAAGGATTAACGTTTACTCAAGTACTGTACTTGTGTATTTCCTTTTTATGCTACTTTATACTATTCCAATATTTCAAAGAGAAATATTGTCATTTTTACTCCACTATATTTATCTGACAGATGTAGTTACTTTTCAGATTCATATTTTACATAAAATATTCATGATGAGCTTTTAAAATACAATATATTGTTGTTAGCAGTTCAACCAGTTTCATTGAAAAAAAGCTTTTGTGAAAAGTCCAATAAATTAATCTAAATTTGTGCAGCAAAAGTTTTTTTTTAATTCTTTCCTCACCTACTTATTATCTCACAACCTCAGATTGATCTTATGACCCTTTGCAGGGGCCTGACCTCTAGGTCAGGAACCACTGGACTAAACTACCTAACCATATATCAACAACGGTGAAACGATGATTACACACACTGATGCCTAAGTATTAAAAATCTAGTATTGTCACAGGAGCCATTTTTCTGCAGGGCAAGTACTTTACCCTTTAATCGGTTTTGCTAACGGTACATTTACACAAGTAGAATCTTGAATGCAGGAATTTTGCTTGTAATTCTACATCATTGTATTGGTACTTTTACTTAAGTAAAGGACTTAAGTTCTTCTTCCAGCCACTGGTTAGCCTAAAATAATTAACATTTATTTAAACCAACCCCATTTATCAACATGCCATCCCATTATGGAAAACTATTCTTAGTTTAATAATGTACTCGTATATGTATAAACTTTAATTTGGCTTTTTAATTGGATGGATTTAATTAGAAATACATTCATAAATGGCCACTCTGCTATTAAAACTGCCCCTTTTTATTACACACCTGAGCGATAACATCTAAATAGACTCTAACATGGTGCATAACATCTCCTGCATAAGAAAGCAATAACAAGGGGCAGAGAAAGTACTAGAATTATATAATCATGTAGAACTATTGTTACTTGACATAACTGAAGTGGCAGATTACTACTCATGTAGAGAATCAGCCTTTTTGAGGACAACACAAAGCATTGTAAGCGTGTAAAGGCTAATGTGGCTTTCGATTTTAAGACCCACTAATTGTCAAAAATACCGACCATGTTTTGTTTATGAGAACATTTTCTCAGAGACTGCTCTACGGAGTTAAAAACAAACTTAAGTGGACTCTCCTCTTGATTAGGCTTTAATTGCACGGCTGCAGGCTACTCTCAAAATTGCTGCTTTTCTTGCCAAAAAGTAAATGAGTAGATAACTTTGACAGCAATCTATTGAAGTAAAAGCAAAACTACTGACTGATCGTGGAATACACTAGAAACAGGAAAAGTGTGTGTAAAAGAAAGTCAATTAGAGCATTGGCATTTCCACCTCTGGCCCAAACAAGTCACAAAAAGGTGACCTGAGCGACCCTGTTATTCTGCTGTTTAACTGCCACAGACTAAATAGGTGATGTACTACTCACACATGTAAAACAGTCCAACCTTTTAAGTGCAAGACAAGTCTCTGCACTCCACCTCATATCACCCTTTGACGACTTGACGTCTTTTCCATCTCCATCATAACAGCACCTGGAATTGTGACACGTAAATCTTATCGGCAGAGACAGTCTGCGGGTCCCCGGGCAGTACAGCCCGGCTTATTGCTTTCTCCCACAGCCCCGACCTTGCTTCTTGCCCCCTTAGGCCTGGCTCTAATGGGCGAGCAGGGGTCATAAAGTGGTTGTGTTACTGTTTTCCTTTTTCCAAACCAGTGACACCAGTTGTTCACCCTCCTCACCGGGGCCTTTTGTGAGGCCTGACAGGCTGTCAATTCCAGGCGGAGGATGATTGTAGAAGACGACACGCATTACCTTGAGGTCACACCGCATTCCACTGAAGGCCTGTCTTTAAGAGCCAACAATAACTTTGAATAGCTTTTGCAGCAAAGCATTAAAAGTTTGCTTTGGCTCTGCGGTGTGCGTTGGGCGTCCGTCTCGTTCTTGTCAAACGTGGACACGTTTATTAAAAAGCGATTTGGAGCTAATTCATCTCACTGATGAATGCTAATCGGGGTAAAGGATCGTTGTTTATTAAGACTCCCGCCAACGATTTTTGACGTATATTTGTTGTCTTATCACTCTCGCAGGCTTGAGGAGTGATTTTTGGCCGTCATCAGGGTTGAGGGGAGGACAAGAAGACCTTCACGGTGACACATACAACCCCAAGACAAAAATAGACGCCCACCCACACACACATACATGCACGCACACAGTAAAGAGTGTGTCATTCTGAGAACAACTACCGAACATTTTGTACTTTTGTCCTCTGGTTTGTTCAGCCAATTACTGACAAGCTTAAATAATAATCATCCGATAAATATAATTTAGCAATTGATTATAGAATCATAAGATAATTGTATCAAAGACTTACAGTAAGTCACCGTTGATTAAAAGACATTTTTCAATTTTTTTTTTTGTGTTGTGAACTAAAACATTTTATATTGGATTTAGATCTTTACTTAAAGTTAATAAAAATGTATTAGATGGTTCAGTTTCTCACACATTAGTCCTGGGATTTACTTGTGTTATTTTATCACTAGATTGTGTTTTTAGTAAGACTACATGTACAATCATGAGGAGAAAAACTAAAAACTGATTGAATAATTTGACTTCTAGGTGGATAATGAAGACATCTTGCATTCATCAGCCAACTCACCCAGTTCAGTTGGTCATATAATCTGTGCACATACTGCCCTCATGTGTTGAGACAGCAGTACCGACATTATAGTACCAAACATGTCAATTACATTAAGCGCTAGTCACTGTCAAATAGGGCTGGGCGATATGGCCAAAATCTTCTATCATGATATAGATTATTTCATATCTGGATAAAGATATACAACATGATATAGCATGGTTTCTGGTAAATAAATAAGTAGTCTATATGAAATAACCACATGGTAATGCCTAATTTTGTATACTCCCGTGTGAATTAAATACTCAAAAAATGAAGATTTCATTTTAAGAACTTGAGTGCAAAACAAACACAAGTTTAAAGTGAAATTATAGAGAAAAAATAAATAAATAAGCCTAGACCATATCGCGATAGAAACAATATAGAAAAATATATACAATAGGTTTAGACAATTTATATTGTTTTGATGATATATAACATCATTTTGCCCAGCACTACTGTCAAACATAAAAAAAAAAGTCCTGCCTGGTTAAAGCTACTATGAGGAACTTTTAACTGGTTATGAAACAGTCTCAGTTTAATACTGATGCCTCTTTATGACCTACATGAGTAAACAAGATCATCAGCGAGAATATTGACTATTTCTATATAGTTATTCTTGATGCTTGTCATCGGTGCCACCAGGTCCGATTCCGGCGAAATCAGACAAAATCAAGCAGGTTCACCAGAAACTCCTTCAGCTCAGACTCCACACTCCACAGCAACTAGCCCGCCGCAGACAGACCCGGATCCGGCTTCGCTTCCGCCTTCGACCTGCACTCAGAGCTCTGGCGGGAGATGGAGAGCTCCGTGCCCGGCCTCAGTGGCTCCTCCTCCGACCAGGAGCAGAGCTTCGCCTCGTTGCTCCGCCGGTCCCTGCTGGGAGCCAACACCGACACCACGCTGCTGGAGGCCCGCTGGGGGGAAGGGAGGCACGGGAGAACCAGAACCAGAACCAGGACTGCACAGGGCAGACTGTCAGACCCTGCTGCAGTGCTCTGGAACACTACCGCTTTTGTCCACAGGGACCGCCAAAATCAACACAAAATAAAAGTTCCTCGTCGTCGCTTTAAATCAGCAACAATAAACTTTAAATCATGAATCGCAGAAAAGTATTTAGATTTTTTTAAGAAGACTGTTTATTTTCATACACTTGCAGAAATGCAGCTATGACCAGCCACTCTTGACCTTTGGTCTTAGTAAATGCCATTATTTTTCAGGGAATAAGTGCTCTTCTGACAATCAATATTACTATTTACCACCAATCTGAAATCACTGAGAATGGAAGCTATAAGCAGGAGCCTCACATTATGGAATTACAGTGTTTCCTCTGTACTGCATTCATTCAACAACGGTGTGGCACCAGTGCAAAATACCTGCGACCACCTGTAGTGAAACGGGCTGTTATAACATTTGTTTGATGGCACAAAATGTACCTCTAAAACACACTTAAAAGGTAACAATGCAATGCATTTTATTATGATAGAATAACCACAGTAAGCCATTTTTGTATTGTAATCTGCAACAGCATTCGCCTGTCTTCTTCACAGTTCAGTCCAATAGTTTCATAGTCCACAACCCTTCAGTCCCGACCGGCCTTCAGTTTCTCCTCCATTGTGTGATCACCCTTCGAGCCTCCCAAGCACGGCGGACTCTTAGCCAGCGAGGGGTTACTTCCCCACTGCTCAGGAGTCTTCGCCTGGATAGCCAATGCATGAATGCAGCTACTCAACTCCTCCTTCAAAGCCTCATTAACCAGACGGTGGCGCTTTATCAACGGCAGACCGTCAAACTGGGAGCTGACAACCAGGACACGGAAGTGGGATTCAGAGCCGGGGGGCACGGCGTGCATGTGGCTTTCATTGTGGACCTCTAAGTGGTCCGGTTTGAGTTCGTCGGTCAGTTTGGTTCTGATACACCTCTCAACGGGCCGGCTCTGGTCTGGGTCCATGTGTGATGTGAAGTGGGCCAGAGGCCGGCTTAAGGCAAGACTGGTAGAGTTGGGCCGAACGCAGCGGAGGACAGTAGGCAGCATCAGATGTGGTGGTCGGAGACCTCCTTTGAAATCCAGCTGGGTATAAATACAGGAGACGTGCTATTAAATGACCAGAAAGATATTCATGTTCTGGTCGGCATTTTGATTTAATAACAAGGTTAGAGGTGTATTAACACACCACACTCGCAAGGCTCAATGACAACACTTGCCCGCTTGCCCAGGGCAAGTAAAATGCCATGTTGGGCTAGTAAATCTAACAACTCACTTGCCCCAGGTAAAAAATAATTAAACACGTTGGTTTTTTTCCAGAGCTGATGATAGATAGTAGCAAAGGAGTTAGCCTTCTTTGGTCAACTTTTGTTGCTTTTAAATGTGCTCTATTAATAAACTAAACTTGAAACTTGAGCCATTCTCGCTTCCTTCTCATCTCTGTTGAGAGCTGCACATGTGTAGTGCAGATTGGGCGACAAAATGGTGAAGAGAAACTGTGCATTCCAACCAATACCCATACCAGCATACTATTTATTTTGCCAGAAAAAGATTTAGTATGTCCCAATGCATAGTATGTCAAATGCCGTGTGCCGAAAATACCAGGATGTCCTAATACATCTGGTCGCATTTTATTTTATTTGCAGTATGCAAGCCAGCATGCTTTTCTGGCTATTCTGACCCACAATCCTCTGCACAGCGGATATATGAGCAAGAGGGTCAACGTTCAAGGCGCTATGTTATTAAGTAGTATGTCCCAATTGTTTGCATACTACATGCAACAGTACATACTTTGTAAGGGTAGCTGTAGTATGTATTAAAACACATTTGGAACACAGCCGTAGTATGTCCCAATACATAATATGTCAAATGCAGTATGCCAAAAATACCAGGATGTCCTACTACATCTGGTCACAATTTGCAGTGTGCAAGCCAGCAAGATTTTCTGGCTATTCTGACCCACAATCCTCTGCACAGCGGATATGTGGGCAAGAGGGTCAAAGTGGGAGGTGGGGGGGGACAAAGGAGGACGGTCTGCAGGACAGATAATAATGCATACAGTGCACTTTCATAGACTAAGCTACTGGAGTTACCCTGCACTATATTCAATTTTTAACAGTTTTCTTCAACTCCTTGTATTTTTATATCTGGTATATTTTTTTGTACTTTATACTTTGCACTACTAACTTTTTTACTAACATGTTTTGCACTATGGAACTGTGATGCTGGAACCTTGCATTTCCCTCGGGATCAATAAAGTTACTAACTATCTATCTATCTATAAGAAACATATAGAACTATGATAATGTCATCAAAAATTATAAACTAAAGGTATAGTTTATGGTAGAGCTGTTGTATTGAATTGTAATACATTGTACAGGTGTAACATTACCTCATAAATTGCCCCGATTGTAGTTCACAGCTGGACCTCCGTGATGGGGGACAGGTGAGTCTGCTGGAGGATCTCGACGTCACAGCAAAGCCTCTGAAATTAAAGAAAAACACATCATTATAACCTGCTAAAGTTGACCACTACTTAACGTTAGCTAAACCTCAGAAACAATTTTATCACATGAAACTGTAATGGTGACTTATAAGTTGGTGACACGACTTGTAATAACAGTTTTGTGCCAGTTTTGCTGATATAACTATATAACAGTTAAACATTCAGGCTGAACTTGAGCTAGCTTGTCTGTTAGCATCAGCTGTTATCTTTCATCATGAACATCACCTAATGTGTCTGAAAACCAAGACAACACCACACCGAGCAGCTCCATAAAAAGATAATACATCGTGTCTGTGTTTATTAATACGCGTATGAAGCTAATGTGTTCAGAGAAATATGTCTAAACTCACCTTGTAAAGTGCAGTCAGCTGCGGTTGAGTCCGGTAGTAGCTAGAAGAGAGCTAGCAAACTGGGAAAACTCTCGCGATAGTTAAAGTAAGGGTAGGTTTCGGGCAGTGAGTATCGCGAGAGTTTGGATCAGATTTCGCAGTTTCCGGGCTCCCTTCTGGACACGACCGTTGCGTCCCTGTGCATGACGCAAGACTCACCGGAAGTGATGCAACACTTCTGGGTTGTGTAGTTTTTTAACGCTTTGTAGTCCTTTAGTCCTTTTTTGTCTGTAGATATATATATTATTTAAGTTATGTATTATATATTATGTAAGTTAAGTTCCTTTTGTGTTCAGCTGCTCTTGTTGCGCGCTGGTTAATTAAATATAGCCAAAAAAATCCTTATTTATCAGCTGTTTCACTTTACTTGTTTTATTGTTATTATTATTATTATTATTATTATTAGTAGTAGTAGTAGTATTAATAATAATTATTATTATTATCATCATTACTATTATTAATTGTCATGAACATATTTATTATTTATCATTTATTATGGAATTTCATATTGGGAATAGGAGCAGATAGATAGATAGATAGATAGATAGATAGATAGATAAATGGATAGATAGAGAGATAGATGGATAGATAGATAGATAGATAGATAGATAGATAGATAGATAGTAACTTTATTGATCCCGAGGGAAATTCAAGTTTCCAGCATCACAGTTCCATAGTGCAAAACATGTTAGTAAAAAGGCAGTAAAAAAGTTAGTATTACAAAGTACAAAAAAAATATACCATATATAAAAATACAGTGCTGGCAGCTGCAGGATTTTATTTTTTTTTATACTTTATTTTTTCCCTTTTTTCAAGGTTGTTTTCATATATGCAATTTACAGTTCGTAATTACAGTAGTTTATAAACCAATTTTTAAGTAGATGAGCTTATAGACAAACTCATTAAGTACACTAGAAGAAGTACACTAGAGAAAACAACTTCAACATTCAAAATTGAAATAAAATTAAGAAAAGAAATAATAATAATAATAATAATAATAATAATAATAATAATAATAATAATAATAATAATAATGATAAAAAGAAAGAATAGAGTTAGCTACAGGATTTTAACCATTTCTATTGTCTGTTATTAACAATATTTGGTAGACATAAAGAAATGACAAAAGATTGACTTTTCATATTTCTTGTTTATTTCATGGTTCTTTGTTATCCATTGTGATTCCAAAGGGTCCGTTGCACAGCATATAGTGCAAACCCAATCAAAAATCAACAATGAGAAAATATAAGAAAAAATCTCACACACCTTTTTAACAGAACTGATGTTGTCACATTTAGCCTAACTATGATTCATAACCGGTATTTAACATTGATGTATTTACTTATATTTCATTCTCATTTACAAAATACACAAAATCAAAGACAACACACAGCATTGTTCATTTATACTTCTTTTTTTTTATATATATATATATATAAATATATATATATATATATATATATATATATATATAACTTTTTCTTTTTAAATATTCGTGGTTCCACAAACAGTTTCTATACTTACAAACGATCAACTACAGTTTCTACAGCACAGTACAATGACAAAGGTGATAAATTCTTTGTTACATTTAATTAATGGCGATGCAATCTTATTGACAAAAGCCTCAAGACTTTGAAGGGTTTATTTTAGAGAGTACACACGAATGTTAGCTGTTAAGTCCTGTGTCATTATTAAGCCAACACACAGCATTTTAGTGGACAAGGCCAGCATATAGTAATGTCCTCCAATTCCCAATAGCTTCAAAGAAGAGAATAAGAGACAAATACCCAAACACTTATTGCTTTGTTAACTTTTTGCACTCACGATTGACTGTTGCTCAAGGCAACAAGTTAATTATACAAAAGAACCCTGTAACATAAGCTAAGATATGTATCTACGAGAGACCATTTTAACTTGGACGGAGCCTGAACGGAGTCACTGAGACAGGTTTAGCGTTTTAACAGCATTCCATGTTGAACAAAATACAACAGTTATCTTGACATCGTTGTTGTTAAAATTTCATGGGTGATACAGGACAACACAGAGAGAATAGGACTGCTGACGCTTAGCTTTTTAGTACGGTTAATGTGCATTTATATACTATTAATGTGCTTTTAAAAGGGAATCTGGGCAGATTTTGTTTTCTGACTTGCTGGTCATTTATGCTTCTTGCAGTTTTTAAAACAAGATCACAAGTCTTTGTTAGAATAATAAGTCCAGTTGTTCTTGTTTCACATGATCGATGGCTGAAGACCTACAAAGACTGACTGCAATATAGCGTATTTCCAGGGGGTCAAAAAAGGTTTGAAGAGCTATCTTATTAGTTATACATTATAAGTACTTTTATTTACATATATTCATATCTATAACAGAGAAACTGATGGTGTAATGTGTAAACTCAGGCCATACAAAATATTTGGCAATAATTAATGAGAGGTGGTACTCATGGCACACTCATAGATAACGGGTCAGATGTCAGATTTTAGATCAGTGTAAGATGGAGGGAGTGAAATGTGAAAGGGGGCAGGTCTTCAAAGCTCGAAGCACTTATGTTCACAACTGCACTTCACAATCTTGTCATTTGGTAGGTTTTGGTCTGTGTGCTCTTGCTAAACGCCCACCTTGTTCTTCATTAAATCACTAGCAAGGCTGCACCAGATTGTGTCTTGAAGAACTCAAGGCATTCACAATATTGTGCATGTACGACAGTGTACAATTAGTGCAATGAGTTGTCTATTTATTCAACTGTCTTGAGTCTACGTATGGCTGCTATCCTACAAAAATGGCAGTTTGGACGAAAACATTTTTTTTAGTTAATCTGACATGTTAATGATTGTTTGTTTTCTTTTACCATGCAATTGTGAACATATCACCCTTGCTTTTCTAGATCAGGGGGAACGTGGCGATGATGTTCGCCAACACTTTGTGCTGTTACCAATGTGGGATATTATATGACAATCAGCCCTTGGCAGTGAGTTCTCTATGGTGAATCTCATGTTATATCTAGCTACATTTGTATAATAAAGCACAAGTAAACACAAGGTCCAAATACATACCCTCATTAGCAGAATAATCCTTTTCAACTGCAATTAACCCCTCGCTGTTCAACATGTTAATTCCCCCGAGGACATCCCAAATTAGGGAAAATCAAAATAGAGCTACTCTGCTGTATGCTGCTTTTTTTTTTTTTACTTTGGGTGCAGTATTTTCCTACAATTTTAATATTTACTCTACTGATGCTAAAAGCTTAATAATCAGACCGGCACATACGGGTACTTCGCAAAAAGACTAGGCCGCGCCCCCTTTTGGGGGAACGAAAACCGAAGATTCCATAGATATAAATGTAATTTGGCGTGTGTTTGGATTGTAATTTTGACAAGTTCCCATGCATTCATCTCTTGTTTAACAAATGTTTGCTTCATACACATATTTAACAATTATTTCAGGCGGCTATGGCTCAGAGGGTAGAGCAGGTTGTCCACCAATCGGAAGGTCGGTGGTTCAATCCCCGGCTGCTCAGGGTCACATGTAGATGTGCCCTTGAGCAAGACACTTAACCCCATCGGTGTGTGAATGAGTATTTAGATTAGATCCTGACGGGCGAAGTTGGCACCTTAGCAGCCTCTGTCGTCAGTGTATGAATGTGTGTGTGAATGCTGAAATGTAGTGTAAAAGCACTTTGAGTAGTCGAAAGACTAGAAAAGCGCTATATAAATGCAAGTCCATTTCAACTACACAGCAACTCATAGCGTTATTACTATTACCGGTTTGTTTAAAGTAGTACTTCTGTTACCGAGGGACACGTGATTGTTTGCCCCCCAAAACGGGCGTGGTCACGAGAGCCTACTCTGGATGACGTATTGCCGGTCTGATGTATCTCTCAGCCTCTTGATCCAAGAGCAAAAAAAGAGATGAAGTCCAGTATGTTATCACGCCATGTTCAGTTATCAATATAAGACAGCTACCCCACAAACGTTCACAAATCAGAATAGTGTTTGCCAAATATGAAATGGTTAAAAGACAATAAAAAAAGAAATAAAATCTCAATATTGCACAGAGGTTCAATATTGCACTAAGAAGCACGCTCACATTAATATAAACATTCAGTTCACACAAACAATTAGATTATAGTTTAACTGTCATCTCTTACACACACCTGCACTGAAACCATCAAAACTAAAAGTGTCGCCTTTTTGTGTAACTTTTTTTTTTCCTCCCTTGTGCTTACCTGTGTTTCTTCCACATGTGTGTATGATTTAAGGTAATAAAGGGATCTTTTCATGTTAAGAACATCCTGTGGAGTGTGCTCTGAGAAGAGCTACCAACAGCAGAATAAAAGCACTGTGCTGCCTTTTGTGGGTGGTAAAATTAAAAAAATATTACGGTGACTTAAGCCGGACTAACCGATGAGCAAAAGCAACTTGTCCCTAACGTTGTTTACATGTTGTACTCTCAATTTTCATAAATTTACATACATACTTTGTGACATGCATAACACCCTCCAAAACATATATTGGAGCAGACAAACATACTGTAAGCCTGGGGAGGAGAGGTACTAAAAAGGCATTTCTTACAAAGGGATATACAGTATGATTGAAAAATGGTGATTGAGTGTGAAACTCTGAACATTTTCATTAAGTCAAGAAAATGTGTCGGGACGTTCACACTGGCAAATGGTTGTGCTTTAAATGTACACTTTAACAAACAGCTTAATATCTTTGTGATGAAATGGCAAACATGACAGCACACAATGTTTCACTTGGCATGGGAAACGTATCCATTAACTGATTGGTGATCAGAAACAACGTTTTTAAAGGGAGAGAAGGGGCTCGATTGATCTCCTTGTCACATTTTCCAACAATAACAAAAGCAAACCTGGAATGTTCTATAATCTATAAAATGGCAGTTAAGTCTGTACACCAACACAAGACCTCAGGAGATAAAGAAGAATGAGGACAGGTCTTTGTTAGAGAGAAAAACCAAGAGAGTTGTGTCTTGGTTTTACCCCGCAAAGTCAAAAATGCTTCAAATCGAGGCATAAAATGTCGCATTTTTGATTCTATGTCCAACAATGGCAAAGTACTCAAGACTTGACAGGTGAGTTGAATTTGCTCAGAAGAATGGAGGTGACTACAGAACTCTGCAACGATGGCTAGTGGTCATTTCTATGAGTCTATTTGCATGGCTCATTATCAAGAACCCCCATCCCCTGACCTCCAACCCCAGGTGTATGTGCTTATATCAGGGTGGGGGGCCAAATCTAAATTTATTATTATATATTCCAGGGGAATAACATGTCATGCTCTCACTGAAAATGTTACTATTGTTACTTCAAGTCTCACTGATCACTCACTGTTTATTCAGGCAGGTTCGTCACAGCTTCAACCTATCAAATAATCACCAAATATTTACAGCAGATCTGCGTCGCTCTTCTGCGTTGTGTTACGTGCACAAACTTTACTCTATCATTGTGAGAGAGGGGTTAGAGGGAAGGATTTGGAGGGCTCTTGAGCTGTTCATTCACAGTGTGGTGAAAACTCTTCTGCCCCCTCCCCTCCCCCCCACCCCGGAAAGTTGATGGCGCCATACTATTGCAGCACCTGACCCCGCGTCTCTGGTAGTTTGAGGGCCAGAAAACTGCCCGCCGCCAGCGCCCCCGAGGCAAAGAGGATGGGCACAGCCTTGGTGATCCCGACGAACGAGGTGAAGATGCTTATGCCTAAAACAGCCGCTAACTTACAGAGGGCGTTGAGGAAGCCAAATGCCGTGGTTCTGAGAAAAAAAGATAAAGAGCACAGAGTCAGGTTATTGTCTGTTGTTTGATGAATTAAAGGGGACATATCATGCTCATCTTCAGGTTCATACTTGTATTTTGGGTTTCTACTAGAACATGTTTATATGCTTTAATGTTCAAAAAACACATTATTTTTCAAATACTGTCTGTCTGAATATACCTGTATACACACTCTATCAGAAACGCTCCGTTTTAGTGCATTTCAACGGAATTGCGTTGCTAGGAAACAGCTCAGGTCCATGTTTACTTCCTGTCAGCTGTTGTCATTCACATACACTGCAACAGGAAATAAACTGGTGGACACATTTAGAATGTTTACTTTTAAAACAGTGAAATTGTCTAAATATTGTAGATTTGTGACATCACAAATAGACAGAAATCCTGACGGCTTGTTTCAAACGCACAGTTTCTGAATAAGGGCTGTGTCTATATACACGTGGATTGAGTGTTTTGATACTTTCCCAGTATTTATATAGGACTTAAAGCTGCTTTATAATATAAAAGAGATGAAAATCGCACTTTTTACAATATGGGACCTTTAAAGGGAAACATCACCTAAATTAAGAATTCCAATATGTTATTTCTATGGCCTAGTGAAGTTCAATAAATATGTGTGAACATGAGCTGCTCTCTCTCAAAGCCAGAAACCAGAGAAGTAAGTCTCAAACTTGTGATGTCATAGAGTACTGTAGTAGTTTTTTATACCCAAATTAGTTTTATTCTATTGTAGTGTTGTCAGTTGTGAAACAGAAAATGTCCCCATATACTCAGATCATCCCCCTCGATGCTCTCTGTGTCATCTAGAACATCTATCCCCATTCATTGTTTATGGAGCAGCTCCACACATTATACCCGATGACATCACAAATTTGAGTTGTAGCACTCTTAGATTTGGGAGAGAGTTGTTTATGTTTACTATTATTTTTTGGACTGTCTTAGACCATAAGAATAACATGTTTGAAAAAAGGCGTAGTTCCCCTTTAAGGAGAAATAAAAACAACCAAAAGGAGAAAAGCGGTGGAATCACAACGACTTCAACATCTTCCACTTTGTATCCCAAATGCAGCCATTTTCTTTCTGAGATTAACAGTTAAAGTGAGTCTCCGAATTGAATCTGTGTTTACACTTCATTAATCGTAAAGGCTGTAGGGACTCTATATAACCACAAGGTGGAGCTATGTGTTGTAAAATGAAAACTCAAAAGCTGTTCTCACACTGAACACAGACGGGCAACACAAAACATACATGTTCTTGCTTTAGTATGCTTGAGCTATGTTCCACAAATACTCATATCTCATCTTATATTAGGTTGTAATCCATTAGGTGGCAACAAGACAGCAAAGTGCTTTACATCACATACACCACCAATGATTTCACCCCACAATGTCATCCATCCCTGTAAGCCAACCAATCATCGCAGGGCAACACTCGTGACATCATCTGACACGTCATTCAGCACCACCGACCGTGTCTTCACGGCGTCAAAGGAGGTTTCAGGGCATGCCTAAATTGCCTACCTCTTGTCGGAAGGGTAGAGCTCGACGGTCAGCACATCCAGGGCGTTCCAGGAAGCGATGCTGATTCCTCCGAACAGGCACAGCAGAGCGATCATGGCTGACTCGCTGTTGCCAAAGGACAGGAAGAAACAGCTGATGCAAGAGATCACACTGGAGCCCGCTGGAGGTGGACAAAGGGAGAAAAAGAAAGGTGGAGGGAGAGGGTGATGTGTGAAGGAAGGAAGGAAATCCTGCACATATCAACTGAAAATCTATACTAGTCTGTAATCTTGAACTGTGAGGTAATTAGACCAGACAGTGCAAGCCAGAGAAGTAGAATAAACACGGTGCTCTGTCCAGATCATTTAGCTGTTGTGCAGACAACAACAACAAAAACATCTGCACACAACTTGTGCAGTATAATCCAAATCTCATTTATCCACTCGTATGTTCAGTACTTCACAAACACTTGTATCTTCACTAAAACCTGTAAAAAAGGTTAGATAAAGTTTTGCTGCTGTTAAACGCGGCTCCCGTTTACTTCAATTCATCAAGACTTTTCTCCACTTTCTGAGTCTCCGTTCACCGTGGAGGCATGCAGTCTTCTTCAGGAATTCAAGGTAACACAGTGTGAGTAATTGATATACAAATGGACATTGTGTGAGTGAAGTATTCCTTTAACTCCCATTCTACTTTTCTTTCAATACACATGGTGCTGAGTAACGAGGCCCCTGGCTGCCCCTCATGTTACCTAGCATCCTCAGCCGTCCGATCTTGTCCATGAGCAGCGCGGAGACAATGTTGCCTGGCAACACAGCCAAGGTGCCCAGGAAACTGACGAAGTAGACCATGTAAGCATTGTTCTCATCGCTGACGTCACTGAGCAGGCAGCCTTCTTTGTTGTGCAGGAAAGTGCTGTTGATGAGCTTGCAGTTGACCAACCTGTACTTGAAGAGATCTGGGGAGAGAGGATGGCGAGAGAGGAGACAGAAAGGGAGCGGAGATGAAGGGGTTGATTAGTAAACTTAGCTGACAGGATGGGGAGAAAAGATGCCCATAGTGATGATTGTATTGCTATTAATGTTGGACATTTGTAACTATAATCCCTTCCGGTGATGGCTTTAAATGTGAAACATCTGCAGGAAGTAAAGTTATACCCATTTGTGCCCAAAGACTATTAAGTCGGCTCTATGATGAGGAAAAAATGCCACATTTGTTCTGATTGGTTTAAAGTCTTGAAATCTGGTATG
>CAKALU010068281.1:25290-46490 GCA_916700995.1 Hozukius guyotensis
TGAATAAAGTGTCTGAGGACAGATGGTGTCGTATGTTGCACAGATTGCATGGCTCTCTGAGACAAACTTGTGATTTTGTGCTATATAGTAAATAAAATTGTCTTGACTCGATTGACACTAAGCCTGGTGCCTGATTACATACAGACTAACATGACGCCACACGTGTACAGCCCAACTGCATTCATGTGGTTTGTTCCCATCATGCCGCACTGTGACAATAAAGGTGACCATGGCAACTATCAGACAGCCTTAAGTTCTGAACAGGGAGCCCAAATAGTGATTAAGCATTAATAAGCAAACAAGTTTCTAATTCCCATTCTAATGAGGAACTCCTGGCCGGCCCTGATAGCAGCTGTGAGTGATTGCTTGACGTGTGTTAGGACTGCAAACAACTAACAAAGCGAGCGGAAGGTCTGGCTGATGCTGCTATTGTATGTAAGTGTTTACATGTGTGGACACAGCTGCTGAATCTATAGTGGACAGTGTCCCTTTTCTAAAATGTACAAAGACGCAGTTCTCATCGGCTTTCTACATCTTTTGTTGTCGTTTCAGTGGAGAAAAAAATCAATCGTCTAGTTTGAGAAGAGAGAGACAGCTCCGCAATTTTAAAGCTGAAATAATGGAGGATTCAGCCTGGGTTGCTAAGAGACATTGCAGCTCTGCAATGCTGTATTTGGTGAAGTGCCAGGCAGCCAGTGGAGAGAGAAAAAGGAAAGTAATTGGACCATTTTGACAGTTGAGCTGATTTTGCTGCTCTTTTTTTACACATCAGGAGAAGGAAAATACTGCATCCACTAAAACCACTGCACGATTATGACCAAAATGATAATCACGATTATTTTGATCAATATTGACATCACGATTATTCACTGATTTTTAGAGACAGAATATTTGTATTGCACTTTCACATTTAAATAAAGCAGAGCGCTGCTTTCACTGCCATGTTGTGCTACATTCCTGCTAATGTACAAGTCTTTGCATCAAAATAAGATAAGATTAGATAAGATATTCCTTTATTAGTCCCGCAGTAAATTGCGGAAATTAAGACTCACAATAAGGTTCTTCTTCTTCCGAATTTAGTGCATTTTCATTTTGCCCGTCTGCTCTCTGTTATAAAAACAGTAATATATTATATATTACTGCAACAGCAGCATGACAGCTCCCCAAAAGTGAGCTGAGTACATATTTTAAATGTCAATATCGCCGTCGATCATGTTCATTTAATTGAGGGAGGCAAAATCGTGATCGCGATTAATGTTCGATTAATTGTGCAGCCCTAATTAAAACTGAATATTATAAGATACAAAGTGATGGCTGTGCAGGGCTATCGTACTAATAGATTATACTGATAGATGTGCTTACCAGACAGGTGTAATAAACAATTTGTCTTAAATAGAACAGAGGACACCATCTTCCATCCATCATGATACTACACGACAACAATGAATTCACACGGTCCCTTAATAAGATTGCATTTGTAGACAGCAAACACAGAACAGTGAAACTGTGCCAATAGCTCTGCTTAAAAGAACGTGTTTTTATAAGGAGACCTTTTAAAGCGCTATAAATAGCACAGAGAGAATAAGGACACAGCGAGAGGGGAAGGACAACTTGTTTGTTCGGGGTGGTCTCATCTAGTGGCGGTTCAATGCACAGCTCACATCACATTTACATTTTCAATATAGAGTTTATTCACTTTTTTCAATTCCAAGTCAAACAAATTAGTGTCAAACTGATGTGAGTTGGGGAAAAATGTGCCTTTTAAAAAAGGCAAAATCTTTTCTGAAAATATTGTGATGAGCCTCAGCGGACAGGATTCCACATCCACATAGCACATCTTCCACTCATCTGTGCATCGCAGACACCACTGATGTTTATGTATTATATCATGATTTATGTTCAAGTCTGTGTGTGTTTCACCTGTCTGCAAGACAAAATGCCCCCTTGGGGACAATTAAGTTAAATCTAAATCTTTTTAATGAGGTTTTTCAGGATATAACAAAAGCGCAGCACCATTCTGTAACCAAAGAGGAATGACAGGTATGAGTGTGCATTAATCGCAGCTGGCACCAATGCCAACATTTATAAATAAGTCAAAACAAAGGATGTATATAATCTGTGTATATCAACAATAAAACAATCCCTCCCCAGTCACTGCGTATTGAAAGCTAACCGTCACGCCAAGGACTTGCGATGAATGAGTGAATAGTGTGTGATGTAGTCAAGCTGCTCTTAATAATCAAGTATTTACAGGGTCTGGAATGTATCTAGAAAAGGGCCCAATGCTTTCAGGAATTTCCCATGTGAATATTGATGACATGATGTCCGCCAACCATTGTGCATGAGTGGGCGGGGCAGCGCCCTTCCACCTGAGCAGGATTGCTCGCCGAGCCAGAAGGGAAACAAAGGATGAGGTACGTCGTTTTAATGCAGTTAATTGCGTCTAATCTCCGGTGACCTCAAACAGAGCAACCAGAGGATTTGGTTCCAATTTGACGTTTAACACCTGAGATCAAGTGTGAAAAATCTCCATCCAATACTTGGTAAGACTAGGGCATGACCAGTGCATGTGAATACGGGAGGCTTCAGCGCTTTTGCACTTGTCGCAGTTGGGACTAATCTCAGGATACATGCAAGATAGTTTGGCTTTTGAGATATGAGCCCCATGCACCACTTTAAACTGAATTAAGCAGTGACGAGCACATAGAGAGGATGAATTAACCTGCTTAAGTACGGACTTCCATGTATCCTGTGATAAAGAGAGGCCTAAGTCCTCCTCCCATGCTGCTCTGAGCTTGTCCATGGGGGGCACGCCTCAGGTCTGATACCATGCCATAGAGAGCTGAGATAAGCCTTTTGTGAGATGGATTTAAAGAGAGGACCGTATTAACAATCGTTGTGTCTGTTGATGTAGCGGAGCCGGACAACTCAGAGAGCACAAAGTGCCTTGCTTGTAGATATCTAAAAAAAAATTGGGACTTAGGAAAACTGAATTGGGGACAATGAAGTAAAGTTGAAGTTATACAGCCATTCACACATTTGCATCTCATTTGTTAGATTAAAAATAAATTCTGAATTATTCTGAATGGAGCATTTTCCGATTAAGACGTGGGATGTGCTGATATTATTCTGAGCATTCTTTGGACATGAATACAGCGCATTCAGAATATGCATCTCAATTGGGGTTTTTACGGCAGCGTGCGACACACAGCCTCTTGCCTGTTTAAGACCAGCTCTGTGCGTTGTACACAAACCAACTAGCTGACAGTTTGCAGAGATGCATGCCCAAAATAAAAAATCCCACATTTCTGGTCGGAAGGAGAAACAATCCTACTTTTAAACATTATGAAAGACTTGGATATCAACAGGTTTTTGTAAATGTGCAAATATCGCAACGCCGACCTTTTCAAGAAGGTGGTTGAAAGAATGAAAGAGGGTCGAACAAGTCAGTCACCATGTAAACGGCTTAGTAGGAATATGGTCTTTTTCTGAATAAGGGTAAAAATCAGAATATTTTGTGCATGTAATCATAGTCTATGTTGATTACAATTTGATTGTTGGTGTTCACAGCCGTAAGGCCGTATCAGTGTGTGTGTGTCCTACCTGTGTTGTAGAAGAGGGTGGCGATGAAGGTGCAGTTCTTGAAGAAGGTGTTGCTGGAGGTGATGTCCTCAAAGTAACACTCCTCAAACAGCGAGTCCTCAAACACCATGGATCTCATTTTCAGGTTCATAAACCTGCAAGCGAGCACACACACAGGGGGTTATCACGGGATCAGGAAGTGGAGGCAAAGAGACAATGAAGAGATGGATGGAGCATGGGAGTGGGGAGTGGAGGGAGACAAAGGGAAGATGCAAAGAGATCGAGAGGCTGTTTGAATTCTAACAACTCAAATCCCATGTAGAGTTGAGGTTGAAAAGGCGAGGTCAAAGGAAGAATCAAAGACAGGCTTGTTAAACATGAACAAGTCTGCAGAGCTTTCATCCAATCAAAGCAACGCTCAGAATAAAACATCTTGCTGAAGTCTCATATTCTCATCTGGTTCGTTGTCATCCACATCAAAGTATTTACACTTTATGAATAAATGTATCCACAAAGTATTACCTATATGTAAAATATAAAAAAGGCACCCAACAATCATGTCACCTAATTCTTCATTCGACAGGCCGATGCTAACGAGGGGACGCAGCAGACTCACTTGTCGTTGAAGTACTCTCCCTGGCGGTGGACCTGGTTTTCCAGGGTGAAGTTAAAGGTGACATGTTCTACTTTCTCTTTGGCGAAAACCTTGGTGCGCGAGGCGTACTCCTGCTTCTGCAGGTACTTGATCATGTCGGGGAACCACACTGTCAGACCGTAGTAGCTGGATGAGGAAGAGGAGGAGGAGGAGAGAGAAAGTGAGAGTGGTGATGTCACAAAAAAAAGACAAATCTACACTAATAGAGAACAAAGATTAAGATCGAAGAGGCACATGAGCAGTGTTGCTGTGTGCATGAATATTCCAGGGACATCTTGTGCACTACGGCTTACTGCTAGTCTCATACATGTTGGCACCCTAGCAATTAACTTGACATCAAAAAGCTTGTGAATCACTGTTCTAGGGTACTGAACTAAGTACATTTAAACATGTACTGTAATTAAAGGAATAGTTTGTCATTTTGGGAAATATGCTTATTTGCTCTCTGGCTGAGAGTTCGATGAGAAGATCGATACCACTCTCATACAAGTCTGTTAAATATGAAGCTACAGCCAGCAGCCGGTTAGCTTATGCCTATAATTCACACCACACGACTTCTGCCCTGATTTTCCACTCGCTGACCGTTTTTGGATTCCCGTGAAAAAAGCCCCAGAGCAGAGGCAAATTGGCGTTGGCTCGGCGCTCGAGCGTTATGTGTGAACTGTTAAAAGACGAGAGCCGAGAGGCTGGCTGGTGCATCGCAGACGCATTCCAGATATGTCGCAGGCTAAATATCTGGACCTGTCGGGGAGTCTGTCAGGGAGATACAGCCAATGAGAGCGCAAAACAGCGGTTGAGGGGAAACCTGGCGAAGGGGTCGTCTGTAACAATAGTTAATTGCCCAATGGCATCACGTGACGGACACGGAAGTTGCAGTACCGCCGTTTGGCCACTACGAAAGTTGGGATCAACGACCGGCGCTCTTCCTGGGGGCTTGGTTTGCATGAATAAACATAATACATAACACAGTGACTAATCTACATATGAAGACGTGTGGAAACAGGCTATTACATGAACACCGTGCCAAAAACAACATCCACAAACATGTCTACGCCCGTGTCACTTCTCGCGTGTTTTTGTGACGAAACGTAGTTTGGAGACCTCATCGGGGATTCTTCCCGGTGAAAGATCTTGTAGTGTGTGACCCTCTGTCGCTGGTCAGTCATGAAGTATAAAAACCCCAACGACTTAAAGATTCACGATTACAAGATAGCAAGTTGTGTAATGTGAACAGTACTGCGATCTGACGACTTTGAAAGTTGTGTAGTGTGAACTTGGCTTTAGCTGAGCACAAAGACTGGAAACAGGAGGAAACGGCTATAAAATATCACTCACAGGCCCAGTACTTCTACTTCTAATATATTTTGATGATAATACTTCTATACTTTTACATATGCCAGATTTGACTTGTAATGGACAGTGAATTACAGGATCTAAAAACTCCTTCCCCCACTGAAAGTTTCTAAAGCTTCTATTTTAATCTTTTGTTCTTCTGTTTCTCTGTTGTTTGCTTATTTTCTTCTAACCTACCAAGAGGGACACTCTTGTGTATCCGCAGTATTGACACAGCCTGGCCGTGTCATTTGGGCGGGCGATAATGTTGGACAAATGAGCGCTTCCTATGCATTCAGATCACCCACAGCTGCTTGACAGCAAGCTGTTAGGCCAACAAACACCAAGATACTGCAATACATGGACGTCACTGACTGGGTAGTGTGTACTGTAAGTCTCGAGTAGTGCACCGTTGATTAACCTCATCATACCTGAAGGACATAGAGAACCATACGGCCATCATCATGTAGGTGGTGCGGCGGTACTCGGGGGTGAACATGGACAGGAAATTAGTCCACACCTGAAGGAACAAACACACATGGACACGGAGACGGAGACATGGGGGGAAACACAGAGGGAAAATAGTAAATATATGGTACAATCAGATAAAAGCTAAACATACACCAGACGTCTCTGACAGCAAATTTCTTTCCATCAGTTGCTAGAAATCAACACCATTTCCCAGAATCCCTTTCCAGGGTTAGAGTAAACAAACTGCGACAGCCTCAGCTGCACAAGCCGAGAGACAAACACATCCTGTCACTAAATACACACCTTCCACAAAGACAAAGATAATGATCGTATAAATAAAGCCTGAGCCGAGCAGAGTCTGGCAAAATTTCCCCAGAGTTCAGATGGATATATTTCTTTGTTTGTTAAATACATTTCACTTAAAGAGGACCTGCTAAGCTATTGTGCCTTTCACTTTCCTGTAGTGTGTTATATATATTTTTTTGTTTTTTTGCTCTCTTGCCAAGAGTTAGATGAGAAGATCGACACCACTCACAAACTTCTCCCGTTTGCCAATCGTGTAGGAGAACTACGGTGGTTGACGCGAAATGTGAAAACGCAAATGGCCCCATCTACAGCCAGTGTTTGGTTTAGTCCATTCTGGGCTACCGTAGAAACATGGTGGCCCGCTCCATATGTAGATATTAGGGCTCATTCTAAGGTAACAGAAACACAATGACTCTTATTTTCAGGTGATTATACACACAAAAAAAATACTTATTAATATTATATTCCATTTCTGCCACTAGATCCCCCTAAATGCTACACACCGTTCCTTTAAGGTGGATATTCTGAATTCCTGGTTATTTTTCATGTGAGTTGCTGTAATCACATTTTGAATGTGAATTACGTTCATGATACAACACATTTCACGTTTATCTTTGGTAAACTCTTAGTTGTGCTCCCATTTACTAAGATGGAGAGTAGAGTTTTGAATCTATATGGTCAGGTTTAATTCTGACAAACTGACATATTTAGTCCTGATCTGCCCTCAGTGTGTCCAACCTCGTTCCTCTGTACATTTTATATATTTCTAAATAAGAAACAGTGACAAAAAAACAAGAAAACTGTCACCTGATGGAAAAGTGTGGTGAGCTTTATCCTCCATTTCTGATGCCAGGCGGCACCGTCGCCCAAGGTCACCAGGTCATCCATCTGCTTCACTGTTTTGATGGTGGTCACCTGGGAGCAACAGCACATCAGTCATTCGATATTCACAATTCATTTATGTATTTAATGATTGTTAAATGTGTTTTTCTTGAAAGTGCTTAGCAAACTCAACACATGCTTGTATATATACTCTGCATGTGATGTCAGACACACACCGACTTTCAACACTGTTGAAAAATCACAGATGCTCAGCAGAATTCATGATCTTTCCATATTATTTGCTGCCTTCAAATGAAACTTGTGAGCTCGTATTTACAACATGGGAAGTTGTGTACACAATATGCTTGGCCTTCAATTGGTTAAGTCGTGAGAACACCGCTGCTAAGCAACGGCAATATTAACGTTACTGTTGGCGTCTAGAAGCCACAGAGGCTAACAATTTAGCAAGCTAGCAAGTGGGTAACATAATGCAGGAAATGCAAAGGCATAGTGACAGAGGAAAGATTTGAGGTAGTTGGGAATATCAACATTTTCCTCAGACATATTATAAAATTACGAAGAAAAACAATATACGACTAAAATTACAATATATTCACTTATTATGCACCAAAACATTTGCTTTTGGTGCATATTAATATTAATTGCATTGCAAGTGTCAGAAATTGCGAAAACGTCAACAATCACGTCACGAGTCGTGAACTCAGAGCTTTCAGAAACTTTCCACTTACGAGGTCGTGAATACGACACGAGGGGGGCGTTCGTATGGACTCATCTCGTAAACACGGTAAACACGACCCCATTTGAAGGCACCAATAATTCATCCATATCATTTCAAATTAATGTACGAATCACAGCAAATCTGTGCAGCAGATTTACATCAGCTGGCAAATGAGGCACACAACCGCTGAGACAATAAAAAGGCTCCACTTAATAATCATACGAGAGGCACCTGATCTGCCTAATGTCGCACCATTAACACTGACATATTAAAACACGGCCAGTTATGATAATTAATTTTATACGATAATGAAGTAAAAAGAGGTTTCTAAAGTATTTTTGTCACCATATTTCATTTAAGTATTAACATGAACTGCGTGGCTTGAAGCATTAAGAGATTACAGTCGTCTAAAGAAAATCTGTTTTAACTTAATTAATATGTAAATTTATGCAGCACAGAGCTCAAAACCTGCTGCACTGTATTCGCCTGCAGACAGACACACATGCACTGTGTGGAGACATTTTCTCCTGCATGCAGACAAAAGCATGAGATTCTCGGGTGCGGCTTACAGAGAAGACCCTCTCCGGGTAACCCTTGGCCCTCATGTTGGTGTCGTGGACCTGCTTCAGAATCATCCACGCCTCGTCATGTTTCCCATTCTGGAGGAGAGAAACAAACAGCACGTTTACATGTTAGTCAGTCACTGTTGTACTGTAGTATCTCCTGGAAATTAAAACCGCAGGGAGGGTTGAAATGTTACCAGCAGGTGGTGTAAACCTTGTGTAAGTGTGTAGGATTTCACGACATCTAGTGGTGCGGTTGCAGATTGCAACCAACTGAATACATCTCCACTCACTCCTCCCTTTCCAAGACTGCGGTTAACGTGAACCTCCGAGTGCAAAACCAGAGAACTACGGTGGCCCTCAGGCAACGCAAAAATGCGAAAGGCCCTCGCTAGAGTCAGTGTTTGGTTTGTCCGTTCTGGGCTACTGTAGAAACATGGCGGAGCAACATGGCGGACTCTGTGTCGCAACATGAGCGTGGTATCAATCGTCTCATATACAGTAACTCTCTGCACAAAAGTGTATTTCCCTACTCCTTTAAGGCTCAAGGATGTCAGCCCAAGTGGTTGAGGGAACGGTAACTGTGACTCATTCAGTTCTTATGCACAGATTTGGCAAATTACGCTGTGAGACTTAAAGCAATGATCTTTCAATCAAAACCTAAGCTACGTTGAGACTAAATGAAACATACACTGCAGAATTTCAGGTGGAAATGTTCAAAACTATGCACAGTCCTTTCATATCTCAATTTGCAGATTTGTTCCATGTCCATTTCCAGTATTTTCTTTATCTCTGCAGCCAGCTGCAACTTCATTCACTTAAACGATTCACTGATGCCTTCTGATGTCATTGAGTATCAAAGGAAGTGTTAGTGTGTGTGTGTCTGTGTGTGTGCGTGTGTGTCTGTGTGTGTGTGTGTGTGTGTGTGTGTGTGTGTGTGTGTGTGTGTGTGTGACAACAGGGGTCTTGAAACATCAAAGTTAAAACGAATGAACAAGTGGGTAAATTACTGCTGAAGTGAGAGTTTCTGTTTGTATAAACCTGTGATGTGGTAATATATCGTTTGCTGTGGTTACGGCAGCTAAAAGTGGCTTAGTAGCACATAAACACAGCTACTGTAAAAAAAAAACACCAGCACACTAGCTGTAAAAGATCCCTTCATGTATCAAACATTTTAAAAATATCTTAAATATGAATGATCGTTTTATCTCCAACTTTCTGGTTTACTTTTTAGTGCGTCAATAATGAAAATATACTGAACAGGAGTACAAAACTTCAGCAGTACTTTCAGTCTCTTGCTGTTTAGCCTGCTCCAGGTTGTACAGTATATATGCACATATATACTGTACAACCTGGAGCATGCACATTATTTATTCAAAATATTCTGGAAAAGTGTGTAAGCAGCACTTTGTCTGCAGCACGGCATCTTCCACTTTGCAAGTGCACGGACACTCTCTGTTTGCAAGACTGTTTATGTATTCAAGAAGTCAAAATGTATTCAAATGATATTTCCACAAGGTCTGAGTGTGGTGAGTGCTGACGGGCTGACCTCCAGGAAGAAGCGGGGACTCTCGGGCATGGTGGTGAGGGCAGAGATGGCCGCCACAGACGGCAAGGCACACACCAACACAAAGACACGCCAGCTGTGGAATTGGTAGGCCGAGCCCATCTGGAAACTCCAGCCTAAATGGGGAGAGAGAGGGGATGGAGGGTGTTAGATGCAGCTGCAAGACTTGAATTGCGTGCACAAGAAGCTTCCTCTATTGATACTGTAACGCTCTGGTTGGTCGTATGCATTTTTCTTTAAACTGCAGCGATTAAAATCTGCATTGCACTGATTTGTCATATATATGCTCCATTTTGGTTGTTGCTAAGCTGCTCTCCTTTTAACCAATATTTTACTTTTGTTTACAATGTGACTAACCCATGTTCTTTTCACTCAGCACTTGCGATTAGATAAACATCAGTACGGTTCAGGGGTGTAAATATAGGAATAGGAATATAAGCCGAATGGTGTGGGTGTACTCCATAGCTAGTAACTAGCATGCACTGGGGCCCATCGTTACTACCTTACGTCGCTGTAAGGTTGAAATGAATTGAGTTGAACTGTAAAATATGCATGTCAAAATTCTGGGCAGGTGCTTCACACAATAAGGAAGTTATTAACTCCATTTTCAAGTTCCTCTAAATTGTACTCAAGTACAATACCTGTGTAAATGTATTTAGTTACTTACCCGGACGGGATCGTCCATGGCATCTTATCTCCACAGAAAAGAGTTAAAATGACTGTTTAGCTAACTGACACATGAACTAACAGGCGTACATATTGCCTTGGACAAAGTGATCTGTTTGTTTTCCTCACCGTAGTGTGGGATGATGGCCCAGGCCATGGCGGAGGCGTAGATACCACCGATCATCCAGAACATGCAGAGCCAGCTCAGATGCTCTCCTCGCTTCTCCTGGGCCAGGAACTCAGAGTAATAGGAAAACACGATGGGGATGGAGCCGCCAATACTGTGGAGTAAAGACGGAGGCAGGAATTAAAAGGGAAAGACAATTAAAAGAAGAGCCAGAGAAGGGATTCACAGGATGGTGAAGCAAATGGTGGGTGAGATAAGAGAGAGGAAAAAACAGCAGAGGGGAAGACAAAAGCAGGAAAGATGACAGCGGTGATTTAAATAGGTGGCAAAAAGAAAAAGAAAATAAATTAGGTAATGTTGTAAAGAAAGAAAAGAGTTGGAAGAAAAGCAAGACAACAAAGGGAGGGAGGGGTGAATAAAAGAGAGAGTTTTAAGAAAAAGCAGCAGGAGCTATGAGAGACAATTGAGCAGCATTGTAGTTGAAGATTAAAGTCTTAAAAAAGAACAATAATGGCCCAGCTGACTGCAATCAATAGCACCATCTTTATGGCCTCAGTACATGTTCAATCACAACTATATACAATCCGATGGGAGCTGATGCCGAGAACACAGTCAGACTCAGCGCTCTGCAGTCAAACAGGGGCAGAGATTGTTAATATAATGGACAAAGTTTAAAGTTCACCATGCTGCAAATGGAAGCAATATCCATAATGAATAGGCCGCTATGCACATTTCACCAGAATAAAAGAGAGTCATTTTAATTGTGGAAGGCAGCGTGGGAAGAGCAGTCAAAGCTTTTTCGTTTCCTGAGCTACACTATTTTTATTGAATATTTCTAAAAGAAGACGCTTCCAACAGAATTACTCAATTGCATGCAGTAGGTAAATCTAAAAAAGAAAAATGTTGTTTTTTACTACCAGATTACACAGTCATTGTACTTTGTACATTAAAGCAATTATCTGAAGAATATGAAAATGTCAGGCTTTGAGGCTACAGCCACGCTAGCGGCTCTGCAGAGCAGTACGTAAACCAGTGGGCTACTTCCAGTCCTGAAAAGTGAAGCCAATGCTTAAGTGCTTTAAACTTGCATTATTTCTAACAGCCAGCAGGGGGCGACTCCTCTGGTTGCTAAAAGAAGTCTGATTGTATAGAAGTCTATGAGAAAATGAGCCTACTTCTCACTTGATTTATTACCTCAGTAAACATTGTAAACATGAGTTCATGGTCTCAATCGCTAGTTTCAAGTCTTCTTCAATACAGCATGATGTTCATTTAGTAAATTATGGTCCCATTTAGAGTCAAATAGACCATAAAGCAGGGGATGCTTTAGGGCGGGGCTACCTTGTGATTGACAGGTCGCTACCACGGCATTGTCCGGTCTGGGTGTTATCCGTGTTTTTGTCTTAGAACTTTAACGCTTTCACAGTGTGTTTACGGATCATCAAAGCTAATTATAACCTTTTTGTTCACCTGGAAATGTCTTCAGTTGTACTTAGCTCCACCCTCTCGTGTCACTTCGTGTTGCAAAAAATGTCTGTACAAAATGTCATGGGAATCCATCCAATATTGAGATATTTCAGTGTGAACCAAAGTGGTGTACCAACTGATATTGCCATCCCTAGATCCCTAGCTAAAACTAGCTATTCTAATATTTACCTCCTGTATCTAAAACATCTAAAACCTGGTGAAGGTCACGCTTTAAAGTCAGACTCTGACAATGAAAGCAAAGGCTGCCATTTCGCTACCATCATTCAACTGCACCGGCAGAAATAGCCTTAAGAGACCAGAATGCGAGGAAGCCACAAATTATTCATGTCAAATAAGGAGTGTGACAGTAGCTCCATCTGTGTGTGTGCCTTTACACCCAACTTCAATCAAAAACAGTTAGTTCGGGCTCATTGTGTGGAGGCTGTTGACTTCAGTGAATGAAATTACTTCCTTAAGTAAAACAGTTTGAAGGAAATAGAAACATCGAAAAGCACATTCCAACACTTCACTGCAAAATGGCTCCTGACATGCAGTAAACCTCACAGACACCCTGGTGGGTGGATTTCCTTTATCAGCAACTATGAGCTCAGTATTTTTATCTGTCCTCTGACATGTGGCGTTGCTCTGCTTGTCAAGTCAACTGCTATACCACAGTGGTCGTGACTGCCTCACTTCCAGCTCTGGCTGCTGTGCCAGTGTGACTCATCTGTCTTCTTACCCCACACCAGAGGCCAGGCGGCAGAAGAGGAAGGAGACGTAGCCCTGGACGAAGGACGAGAAGAAGGCAAACACGCTGTTGATGGAGAGGGAGATGAGGAGGGTCTGCCGTCGGCCGATCCGATCGGCCAGGCCGCCCCACACGAAGGCCCCGACCATCATCCCCAGGTACACGATCAGACCTGGAGGGAGGAGGGAGGAAACAATGAGAGAGAGAGAGAGGGAAGAGTTGGTGGAGAAGAAAGAGGAGAGAGTAATGGCAGTGTGATGGGAAGAGATAATGAGGAAGTGAAGAGACAAAGGGCATGATAATGAGTTATTATTCATCGGTAAACTCATTGATATTACTTCCAGCCCTCACTTCCACTCTCATTAGATTTCCAATGTCCAGTAAATTGGCTCATTTGGCCGCCTTGTTGGACTACTGAAGTATTTTGCATAAAGTACAAAACAGAGAGAGACAAGTACACCATAATCATCTGAACCATATACTCCCACAGCAGAGGTG
The DNA here is from genome assembly GCA_916700995.1 of Hozukius guyotensis. Classification (NCBI taxonomy): domain Eukaryota; kingdom Metazoa; phylum Chordata; class Actinopteri; order Perciformes; family Sebastidae; genus Hozukius; species Hozukius guyotensis. The sequence goes on from CAKALU010068281.1 coordinate 38,834, forward strand.
GAGGCGGTCAAGATTATAATAATAATAATAATAATAATAATAATAATAATACCAACCATTTTTTGTATAGCGCTTTCTAAAACTACTTTACACAAGAAAAAAAAACACATGGCAAGAACAAGAACAACAGAAATAAGTTTGATAAAACAAAGAAAAATATGTTTGGTTCATAAAGTTGTCCCAAATTATTCAAAATTAATTAAAAACAAAGAAAGTTTATAATAATTTGTAGAGAATTTTAATAGAGAAAATAGGGCAAATCTGATCAGAAAGGTGGTCTGACAGCACATGCACAATCTCTTTAAGGTGTGTAAGTCTAGGCCAGAGGACTGTTACAAGTGTTTTGTTGCAGGATCTGAGGTTGAGTGGGTGTGTATGGGCAAAAAAACGATAAGGTCTATTCTAAAAGCAGCTGAAAGTCAATGCAACAAGGTTAAAATGGTCTCTTTGTTCTGGTAAGAAGTCTGGCTGCAGCATTCTGTATGAAGTGAACACGTGAGCGGGCTTTGCCACTAAGAGTTATACTTCAAAAAAAAAAATGAAAGCATGAATATCTTTCTCCAAGTCCGATAATAATAATTATAATGATAATAATAATGATTTTATAAATGCAGTCGATAATAATAGCCTATATTTGAAAAAGGACTGTGCTACAAAGATTGGAATCAAAGAGAACTCCAAACATCTCATGGTCGTGTCTAGAAGGTAACCCACAAATTGCGCAAACTTGCAAAAACTCTCGTGAGACTCACTGCCCAACGACCTATCCTAACCTCAACCATTCAAGGTCAACACCTAACCTCAACCATCTTGCCAGAGTTTCGCAATTTGCTTGTCACCTTCTAGACACGACCACATCTTACAACTTCTGCATTAAAGGAATAGTTTGACATTTTTGGGAAATAAGCTAATTTGCCGAGAGTTAGATGAGAAGGATACCACTCTCATGTCTGCATGTTAATGCTGCTACTACTACAAAAAGTACAATGGAACGCCACTTGAAGTCGGAGTTCCTAACTCAAATCCAAATACCCCGACTTCATGAAGAAGCAGTTGTCTGACGCCACACAATAATGGAAGCACACATTGTAAATGGTAAACCATCGACTAAAAGGCAACATGAAGTATATTTGCTTGTATTTAATCTAAATAATACATACTATCATATAGTAAAACCTGTTCTGCATGTAAACTGATTAGTTTAGGTAGCTGGTTACGATAAACAATCTCTGAAAGTTATCTTCTCTGCACAAAAGTTATTCAGTAAAATGTTAAAAATGCCAGAAAAAATGTGGAGGCCGCACTGCTGAGTGTTCAACTGTGTCAACATCAGTTTGTCACAGTCAGCCAAAGTTTTTGTTTACGTTTGGCGTCGTGCACTGGAACGCTTGGAGGTTCGGAAGTTGGAAATTTCAACTGGGAAAATTCTGACCTCTGAGGTGTCTGGAGCACGGCAGAAGTATGGAGCGAGAGTGAGGGAGGTTAGCATAAAGCTAAGAAATAGTGCACCCTGCGCTCACCAACACGTAGCTCCAACAACTTGTTGATTTTGCCTTTAGGTTTGTGTACAGATTAAACAAATTAGATATAACCTGTTATACTGTACGTGTTAATTAGTGAGCTTTAGAAGCGTTGGTAAGCAGATTTTTGAGCTCCTCATCTAACTATCGGCAAAACAGTGAATAAGCGTATATGCCAAAATGTCAACTTATTCCTTTAACAGAACTTGCGTAATAGTAAGATAAGAAAACTCCTAACAACTTCTGCTTTTTTTGCATTGACAACATCCTTATGTCTTAGACTGAATATCATAGAGAAAGCCGTTCTCTCTGGCGTCAGTAAGTCACCGCTAGAGAGCAGACAGTCTGATAACAGAAACAAACAGCACCGATGTCAACCCAGTCTTGTGATTTGAGGTGCTAACATGACTCACTTCCCATGTACTTATCCAAACCAGCGTCTCTCTCTCTGCCTATCTCTCTAGCCTTCTGAGACATGATGCTCCCCCACACACACACACACACACACACACACACCGGTTGCTCGCTTGCAATCGCTGCCTTATTGACTTCCTGTCAACAGTTTCCATGCTCCCTGAGCCCGCAGTGACACAAGTTAATGGTGAGATGGCTCTGGATGAAAGGTGTTTAGTGCCTGGTCTTGACATCTTCGTTTAAATGTTTTTCTCAGTTTTCCTGTATGTAAAAAGCTTGGAATCTATGCTATATTATTTTTATTATATGGAAAAATTAATCCCAGTATGTCCAGCATGTATCTCCACTGAACCCTACAGCTTTGTCAAAAACTCCATTCTGATTGGACAATCAACACAAGTCCACTGTTTCACTGCTAATCATACTGTATCATCTCCAGTGGGCTAATTCCAGGGTCTGAGAAGTGAAGCCAATGCTGAAGTGCCTTAAACTTGCATTCTTTCTAACAGCCAGCAGGGGGCGACTCCTCTGGTTGCAAAAAGAAGTCTGATTGTATAGAAGTCTATGAGAAAATAAGTCTACTTCTCACTTGATTTATTACCTCAGTAAACATTGAAAACATGAGTTTATGGTCTCAATCGCTAGTTTCAAGTCTTCTTCAATACAGCATGATGTTCATTTAGTAAATTATGGTCCCATTTAGAGTTGAATAGACCATAAAGCAGGGGATGCTTTAGGGCGGGGCTACATTGTGATTGACGGGTCGGTACCACGGCGTTGTCCGGTCTGGGAGTTGTCCATGTTTTCGTCTTACAACTTTAACCCTTTCACAGTGTGTTTTCAGTTCATCAAAGTTAATTATAACCTTTTTGGTAGCCTGAAAATGTCTCATTCAGCGTTTGGTTCTACTTAGCTTCACCCTCTTATGTCACTTCTGATTGCAAAAAAACAACATGGCAATGGCCAAAAATTCCAAACTCTAAGCTTCAAAATGGCAGTCCACAAATTAATGGGTGACGTCAACTTCTTATATAGTCTATGATCAGAGTCGAGGCGTCAAGAGAAAGTGTGCTCCGGCTGGTGGGCGGTGCTTGGTATTTCCTCAACTGATCTCAACATGGCTGACGGGTCAAAAACTTTCTCATTTTACAGCTAAACAGTACACTACCAGATGATTCTGAAAACATTTGAGGAGAGAAATAGGCATTACAGGAACAGAATATTGATTCATATTTGATCAGCGCTGCCTAGTTTGATCAGAGTTTGTGAGTGACTGACAGCTGCTCAGAGACGGCAAAGCTCCAGCTCGACTCTGATTGGTTGTTTTCCTCCGGTCTGTGAAATCTTGCAGATGTCATTAGGAGCACTGGAGGACACAGAGGCACATGTTTTTTTTTCAGATTACCAGTCTCATGCACTACTGTCAGGATATAGTGACCGTTTTATAAAAATACCTATTTTAAAAATATTTTATCCAATCTGTCTACTCCACCTTTAAAGTAGGTTTACCATTAAGAATTGCACTTATTAGGTCTTCACTTTCCTACAGTTCACTTTTAAATGACCACTCAATCAGAGTCGGTAGAATTAGTATCCCTCGTTCTACATGTCACAGCCTATTTGGTTGTAACGACCGGCACGCTCTTTGCCTCAAAGCACCAACAATCAAGGAGACAAGCAGCAACAATGAGGGCACAAGTTGTTTCTCCACCTGCTGATAGTGTTTGCTGCAAATGACACGGAATCAGCCCTGGCTGTAAATTGCTAAATGAACCAGACAGATAAGCCATCATGGGATTGTTTATTTAAGCAAGAAAACAGGAGGAGGAGGAGGAGGACACCTACAAGGGCTTTAAACTGATCAGTTGGCTCAGCCAAGATCGTCCATCACAGAGTCTAACAAGCTAACTGCTGGGATGATTAAATTGGACGCATAATTACAATATCCTGGGGGAGGAAAAGCCAAGTTTAGCACTGAGGATGGATGTTTTTGACTCGGGATAACATGAAGAGGGGTTTCCTTTTATTTTTGGATGAAAACACCTTTGAAGGCATTGATAGTAGTGTGTTTGTGACTCATTCCCTCATTCCCTCTGTCTGTCTGTCTGTCTGTCTGTCTGTGTGTCTGCAGTGCTGAATTGGGGAAGAAGGTGACTTTCATTCCCTTGTTTGACTGAGTGCAGGAGATTCTTTATGTGCATATGTTGGCTTGTTTCCATGATAAAGAGTCAGTGTGTAGTCCCACGTCTGCATGTGTGTACATTGTGTATACAGTATGTGTGTGTGTGTGTGTGTGTGCTGATCTGCATGCGTTTCACCCTGGCAGGGCAGAGAGACGGCTGTGAGCCGCTTCTCCTGACAATACAGCAGCTCACAGCGGCAACGACGAGCCAGTGGTGATGACTGGGCTCAACAGCCGTCGCCGCAATGCAGCAGCATTCGGTGACGCTCAGACAGACAGAAAGACAGCCACGGTGACCAGGATGGGACGTACATACAGTGGGTTCATCTTCTCAAGTCTGAAGTCTGGTTATCTGACCGTTGTGCTTATCTGTCACCCTTTTCAGCACTCACTTGTAACCGGATCCCTATCTCGCCCTCTCTATCTCCCGCTGTCGTCGCGGCTCTGTCTATCTGTGTGGCTTGTTAGCAGCTGCATTTGGCTCGAGGATAAAATATGTCCCAATTTATCACATTTATCTGACAGGAGGAAAATAATTGATTGTCATACAATTACAAACACCTTGAGGTGTATGCTTGTTGCTAACTGGTTCCGACTGGATTTTGGTGTTTAGAGAAGAAGACAAGATAGCCAGAGAAGAGTCCCTCTTTATGACCTTGTTCTCATGGGTATGATTAGAGGGCGTTATCAAGCCTCTGATGTGTGGATTCTGCTTCCTGGCACCAGTTCTGTAATAACGTACCTTCTTGTAAGACAATGGACACTGACCAGAGACTGTTTTTTATTCATCAGGGGATGAACTTAAGTGCAAAGCTTGACTGAAAGCCAAATCTTGCTGTCATCAACAGACAAAGGCAAAGCGGTTTGTGACTTTGCAGTTTGTACATGTATATTTTTCACAGACGTCCTTCACAGGCACATAATAGTCTCTCCTGAGACCGTATTTGTACGTAATGTTCCATCATAAAAAGGTACAAAGCCCTTTCTGATAGTCTAAGAAACTCATTTGTATCAGTTCAGCCGAACTACAGGTTAAGTCACTTAAAGCTTCAGTAGGAGGAACGTTTTTGGCATCATTGAGAGAAAACTAGACTTCTACACCTCCTCATGGCTCTGTTTTAGACAATCTAGCCCATGACGAGAGACTTTGACCAATCACAGGTCATTTCAGAGAGAGAGAGCGTTCCTATTGGCTGTGCTCCGGCTGGTGGGCGGTGCTTGGTATTTCTTCAACTGATCTCAACATGGCTGCCGCGTCACAAACTTTCTCATTTTATAGCTAAACAGTACACTACAAGATGATTCTGAAAACATTTGAGGAGAGAAATAGGCATTAAAGTAACAGAATATTGATTCATATTTGATCAGCGCTGCCTAGTTTGACCGTTTGATCGGAGTTCGCGAGTGATTGACAGCTGCTCAGAGACGGCAAGGCTCCAGTTCGGCTCTGATTGGTTGTTTTCCTCCGGTCTGTGAAATATTGCAGATGCCGTTAGAAGCACCGGAGGACACAGAGGAACATTATGTTTGTCAGATTACCGGTCTCATGCACTACTTCCAGGATACAGTGAACGTTTTATAAAAATAACTTTTTTAAATAATATTTGCTCACATTCTACCCACTGCAGCTTTAAGTGGCTATAAACAGTATTTTTTTTATACAATGACAGATGATTACGTGACTACTTGTATGTGAAACAGGTTGCTTGTAGTGATGAACCCACAAAGAATTATCACCTACATGTAACTCTGCAGTTCCCCTCAACTCTACGTTCTTGTTTTGGTTAATTCACTCACAACCACAGCAAGCAACTGTTTTCATCGAAACAGCTTTTTTAAAAAACACTGTACTGCTCAGTCAGCACCAATCGGCAGACAGAAACGTTGGCGACTAGCTGGGGAACATTGTGGAGAATTTAGCAGCTAAAGAGCCAGATATTTCCCTCAGGAGTTAGTGGAGATATTGGACTTACATTCGCCAGGTGGCCAGAAACACGACTCCAAATGAATACTAATGTTGTTCCCTGACTGCTGGATGTGGAAGGCGACTGTTTGCCAACAGACCAGCTACAGTATACAACCTTCGCTGCTGTTCTCTGAGTGTACAACACATCCGGCATTTGCAATTGTTTTCTAGCGGCGTAAATCACACGTTTTATCGTGATACGATATTATATTGATTCTTTGGACAACGATATGAGATCTGCTGATATCACTAAGTCTGGGGAATGCGATCGATATGAAACAATATCATAATATAGGGCGTATTTTAAAGATGATGATATGTATCGGTGTTTTCACTTTGCATAGATAAAATTGGATCGTTGATCATTGAATCGATATATCGATCCTATCAATCTTTACACCCCTGCTGTTTTCCGTGACGTGAAAACAGCCATTAAGAGATTCAAAGGCCATAACGAGGTCTGATGGTGACACATGTTCTGCCGACAATGATTTATGCAGCAGCAGTAAGCTGCCAACCGTTGATTCATGTTGTATTTTGTTCAGTTAAATTCTTTTTTTTAAGCCCCTGAGGCTTTCATCGCCCTTCAGTACATGTGTTTCATATACATTAACTATGACTTCTAATGGATTGTTACACCTAACAGTAATGTGTAGGAGAAGTCACAAACAACTTTTTCTTTCTCTTCCATTCTTTAATAATTCATATGATCTGCAATATAATGAAATACTGTGAAATCTATCTGCAATCTTTTTTTTTTTTTCCAGACAGAGCTGAAACGAAATGAGAGGTATTAAAAAGGAGTGAAAGGACGAGGGAGAGGAGAAGCAGGAGTCTTCAGACAGCTGAGCACCTCGTCACTCTGGAGAGGAAGTGGGGGGAGGACAGCGAGGAAGAGAGAGAGCGACAAAAAAAAGAAAGAAGGAGGAGGAAGAGGAGGAGGAGGGGATGACGGTGGCCAGTCTGCCCTGTGACAGAGCTCCCAAAGGGCTCCAGGGTAGTGTGTGTGCATGAACATGGAAAGAAAAAGTGTGTGCCACTGCAGGGTTGTGTGTCAGTGTACATGAGTGAGAGAGGGGGCAGGGCAGGGCAGGGGGGGGGCACTATTAATAGCCGGTTTTCCCTTTCTGCCAGAGCGCACAGGGCTTTTTGAATGAGCCGGGGGCTGAGGCTCTTCAGCGCTCCCTCGTCATCAGCTGACTTGGCCAGTCAGCCATCACACTCCTCATTGCCAACCACTGAAAGCTGAAAATCACGATAGAATAGTTTTACAGCAGCGCACCCCCCCTGTGACAGTGTGTGAGTGAATGCAGGTTTACATGACAAATACACACACCTTCAAAGGGTGGAAATAAGTTGTGAAATAAACTGCATACATAAAGCTCTACTGTATTTGGCACATAGACGGAAATAACACCCTCAATTCACCTCCAATGGTGGTGCAACACTCACTGTATGTGTTTGTTCTAATTTTAAAGAAGGCAGCTCTTGTTTGTGTGGTATTCAAAGGCATCTATTACAGGGGTGCTTATTTGTTGCATGCAGTGTCGATGATCTACGTTTGTATTCTATTAA
>CAKALU010068281.1:60627-78433 GCA_916700995.1 Hozukius guyotensis
CTAATGCCAGGTGTGAACAGACGTACTTAAAGCTGTCCACTTGTGATCCGATCACTGAGGACACATGTTAATACCAGGTCTGAACAGGGCCCATGAGAAAATGAGCCTACTTCTCACTTGATTTATTACCTCAGCAAACATTGTAAACATGAGTTTATGCTCTCAATCAATAGTTTCAAGTCTTCTTCAATACAGCATGATGTTCATTTAGTAAATTATGGTCCCATTTAAGGTGAAATAGACCATAAAGCAGGGGATGCTTTAGGGATGGACAGGTTGAACTCAAGGCTTCAAAACAGCAGTCCATAAACCAATGGCTGACGTCACGGTGTCTGTACTTTCAATACTTACATACAGTCTATGATTTTGACCAGCAACACAAAAATAATCTGGTCGGTTGACAGCGACTCAGTTTAGTGACAAATCAAATACAGATCCAGTTTTCAAAAGGCAAGTGACAGAGTGAAACCCAGATCATCCTCCAGCCTGTTACACTGAAACACATCTGTCCAGATGTGTTCACCAACAACAACAACAACAACAACAGCAACAACACATTGGTTTATATTTAACATGTGCATCAGTGATGCTGCATCTTAAACAGACTGTGTTTTATCTGTGTAGTAGACCTGACAGTGAGCGATCAACTGTGCGTGGCGCGCAGACGACACGGAACGGCCAAAAGCTTTGGTGAGCCGTGTGCACAGCTGTTGTGTTCAATGATGCTCGTTGACATGTACACCAATATGAAGCAAGGGGAGTTCAGTGACCCTCCACTGTGTTTTGGAGTCGGTTTAACACTGAATATTGAGGGGGGAAAAATGGCTTTCTTTTAGCTTTTGGAGGCATTTGATAATGGTCATTACAAATATTGGGAGGGGCAAATTTCCATTTTCATACAGTATCGCAGGGGGTGCGTCACCCCGTTTTTTAAAATGTTACTACAAACATTGTTGTCTTAATAATGTATTAATGTAATATCCCATTATGATGATTTAATTATCAATGTTAGGACACATTTTAGTCATTAAATACCCAGCTGAATACCCTGGTCTACTGAAGCTCTTGACATCTGCTTGACAAGTCCAGCGTCTCTACGATGAGAGATTGTTTACAGCTTGTCTGCCATAATAACACATCTCCAGCATGTATGTGCTCATGAGACCGAGCAGAGATGATGTGCCCCCAGACAGCGAGTCTCTGGGGATAGACTGCAGCTGTAGCCAACACTGAAGTCATTCTAGTAGCTTCCCATAGTCTCTTTAAAAGAGAGCAGCAGCAGTAGCTCAGCATGGGGGGAGAGAGAAAATGTTCAGCCTGAGGGAGCCGGCAGCACGCAACAACACGGCCACAAACAATGGCTCAATGTACCGCAGAATAGCGTCGTGTCAAAAGGAAAAGCACCATCCAATCTCCTAAAGTGCTGCATTTGTTATTAAAATAGAAGAAAAAAATAGGCTTCCTTACTTGGTACCTAATATTTCAAGTCCTTACCTGTTTACGCTGAAAGCACGAAATGAAAAATGATATTGCTCCGTCTGTTATTTTTGCAATAATACCCCATTACTTTTCCTTCCTGTAAGACATCACTGGTTGATGCATCACATAACAGTTTATCTAAGAAACCCAGAACCACTTGCAAAAAGCAATACAATATCAAACTGAAAGACATCACATAAAATATTTAATTTCATGGATTTTAAAGTGGCAATGCAGAGTTTAAAGTATTCCTACTCTCCCTCAGTCTACTGCCTGCAGTCATAACCAGGGTGACGAAGGTGTTGCAGGAGCAATGCAGGCTGACATCCAGTTTTCCAGATTTGCTCTGGTCAACCCTCTCTTATGTCCCAACCCAACATCCTTTTTCAGCTGGAAACATATGTAATCAGATCTTAGCTTACTTTTACTGTAAAGTATATGGCTCATAGTGTAGATACAGAATATATTTATTAGGGCTGTCAAAGTTATAATAACGCGTTAACACAAAATCGCAGTTTTGGGCAAGTCATAGTCAAGTCAGCACACTGACACACTGACAGCTGTTGTTGCCTGTTGGGCTGCAGTTTGCAATGTTATGATTTGAGTATATTTTTTATGCTAAATGCAGTACCTGTGAGGGTTTATGGACAATATTTGTCATTGTTTTGTCTTGTTAATTGATTTCCAATAATAAATATATACATACATTTGCATAAAACAAGCATATTTGCCCACTCCCAAGTTGATAAGAGTATTAAAAACTTGACAAATCTCCCTTTAAGGTACATTTTGAACAGATAAAAAATGCGATTAACTATGGACAATCATGCAATTAATCGAGATTAAATAGCCCTAGTAATACGATCTCATGTCTGACTGATGTTGGTGGAGTGTAAACTTCCCTGGATCTAATACAGAGCAGGACCGAGCTGCTAACGATAGCCTACACTCCACACAGTGGGCATATGTTCCAGTCCTAAACATAATGTAACATGTCATTTTTGGGTTTGGGATGTAACGTGGTTACTGCTTTAGGTTGTGCTAGTAGCAGACGTGCTAACGACTGCAGCTTTGTTAGACACACTGTTTAATCAATTTCTTACTCTTTTGCTCATAAAGGGTTAATTAATGCCCTTTCATGTTGTCATGTTGTGAGGAAAAAAGACACTAACACCTTGTTTACCTCCAAAATATAATGCATTAGACAAGAGCACTTTATCATATTGTATGTTCATGTTAAATTTTGCCATTCACAAACAACAACAACTCTGTATTTATTGTTGTCTCGATGTCTAGGAAGTGATCAGACTGCATTGACAGTGTAATGATCAATAATTCAATGAGCCATGTAATTAATATCAGGCAAATGGAGGGGCAGTGAATCAAACTGCAGACTAACCTTGTTGACACTATTATTATTGTTGTTGTTGTTCCTGTTCATTAAAATGTATTTATCCTATTTGTACAACAATATTTGTGCAGGGTAATTTTTATTAAAGCAAGAAAACGACAGCAGATGCAACCATAAATGAGGAGGGAGGGTAGCAGGCAGTGGGAGGGCAGGGGGGAGGGAATCTTTGAAAGCTTCCTGTGTAGCCTCGGGGGAGTTGAACAGACTACTGCCAAGCCAACATCACACGACCAAAAGGCCTGCTGGGACGCCTGAGTTTCTAAGAACACGCTCACCGAAAGCAAGCTGAAACTAAAACCTAAGAAGGAGGAGGAACGTTCTGTTAGCGGTTCTCTTACTGTACATCTCCCTTCACGCTGCTTGTGGACAGAATATATAATAAATACAGAGAATGCATTTGGGTGAATTTCTGATGAGTCAGAAAAAAGTGCAACATGGCGACACGATGCGTCATGTGAGTGAAAAATATGGAGGCCAGGTTGGTTGAGCTGTGGCAACACGCACCTCTTTAACGTTTCCTCCTCCTATAACGATCCGATGTGAACGAGAGAAACAGACGTTGCCTTTTTAGCATGATTGTGAACCATACTGGTGTAACGTTACAAAATAGTATAGAAGAAAAAAGACATAGTTCTGGTGCTTTTTTGCCGCCATTTTGGACTGAAAACGCCAATGAGTCTGCGGCCATGGATGTACAAAGAGACATCTGTAAATCAGAGGATTATTTTTTTTTAGGTAAATCAACTTCCCAGTACGAACACTTAAATAGCCCTCATTCAAATCGTTATGTCCTAGAAGTTGTAAAATTCACTAATAGCTGAATCCAGAGTTATTTTCCCCGGCATAATGAACGTGCATCAGACCCACAGGACTGCACCGCCCTGCACGCTCATGTGACATATCCGGTTCTGCCAGCTTCCTGCTTGAATTTAATGGAGTTGTAGGCTATTTACTAACACACAGGGCAAAAGCACAGGACACAACCTCTTATACATGCATGGTCTGTGGTCTCTTGGACATTGATTTTGGATCCTTGACATGAAAAAGTTTGAAATTGCTCTCAAAATCTGTGTGCTGGATTTTTCTAACTTCCATTTATGTCCATCGCTCACTTTATGCTCCTCTGGGAAGCAGCCGGGCAAAAAAGTTTAATAAATAAATAAGTAGTAAATAGTTATAATAGTATGCATGTAATATTTTTATTGTTCAGCACAGGCCATTTCGGTAGAAACATTAAATATGAAAATAGAATAGAAATAATTTTGTTTTACTTTTGAACAGCTCTTCGTTGGCGGACGTTTTATTGGTGTCCGGTAGTCGCTTTCAGTCCAAAATGGCGGAAGCGTAGCTCTGCTGCTGGGCGCTGACGTTCCAACGGAACGAACAATTAGCTTTCACTTCTTATCGATATACGTTCTTTGACTATACAGACATCCGCTAGAAAACAAACTTCTACCTGCTTCGGACTTTTCAAACAAATCTTTATTGACAATCGACAAAAGCCAGAACGGTCCGCAGGGACCCACGGGCCGTTTGAGTTTCTATTTTACAGTGTGAACACTCAGGTCGTGGCTTGACGATCCGACTGTACAGTGTGAGCACATAAATTGTTGGAATTAAACAACAACATCACACAGTGTATGCCCAGTTTAAGACTCAAGGATCTGAGAAACAGCCTTTATGCTTTGAGCTACATGCTCACAATAACAATGCTAACATGCTGATGCTAAGCAGGTACAATGTTTACCATGTTAGGCATCTTAGATTAGCGTGCTAGCATGCTAACATTTGCTATTTAGCACTAAAAGTACAGCAGAAGCTGATGGGAATTTATTAGTTTTGCAGATATTTGGCCATAAACCAAAAAACATTTGACAAAAAATAAATGTTTGACCTGATGATGGTGCTATACAAAAAAGTTTAGGGATCACCACAGTGAGTTGGCTTCATTCTGAGGGGAACATGAATGTCTGTACTAAATTTCATGGCAATCAATCCGATAGTTGTTGGAGATATTTCACTCAAAACCACAAAGGTCAGCCTCATGGTGGCGTTGAGATATTTCAGTCTGGAACAAATGGTATCTGAGGTTCTCCCCTTATAATGTTAAATTAATCAGTACACCATACATCACCACCACACCACTATGTTGGATTTATGTTGTTTATATATGACTTCAGGCAGGCAGGGGGCTTTACAAGTTGTTGAGCTGCACCGGTGATAAATATCCGGGGGTCGAACAGACTTCAGGCTGAACTACAGGAACAAGCAGCTGGGGCTAAATCGATTACTCATGTACATCGAGCCCCAGTGGCGCTGCCTTTGGGTCAGGTCTTGCTCAATTTCTCCCTTAACAGCTCTGTTCAAACCGGCTGCTATAAAAGATATTTGTTGCTGAATTATTTCTTTGGATTTCCAGCCTCACAAACGTCCCTCAGGCCACAGGATCTGGACAGATTTGGAGAGAAATGTCGGTTTGCCGCTGAGCTCAAATTATATGGTCCAGAGTTAAGATCTAGTATTTTTTTCTCTAATATCTGACATCATTTAGTACTCCATATCTCCATATATCCATATCTACTGTTGATTTTGTGGTCATTTTAAGAAAAACAAACTGCAGCTCTTTTGTTTCAACAGTTTCTCACTCTGACAGGCAGCATCACATCATCAGCAAATGTTGTGAAAGACATTTGGTGCTTTGTCACCAGCCTGGATCTCATCCTATCATTTGCTCATTTTAGTTTTCACTCGCATGTTTGTGACAACAGAGTGACCGATTCATGATGTCCCCAGCCAGGAGATTCAACAATGTGCTTCCAGTACGTATGGAGACCGTTGAATAAAGGCTACATAGTCCATATTAAGCACTTGTTTTGTATTAGTTACTCAGCTTTGACTCACATTCTCAGCTGCTGTTGAGTCAGTCTGTTGATTGGTCAGTCAGTCGAGGCATGTTGCAACACAGATACACAGATTTAGACCCTTTGCCATGAATTTGAGCATATTCTTTTCAAGGATTCATTTAGGGTTGCAACAAGGGTTGTCAAAGTTAACCATAATAACGCGTTAACGCAAATTCATTTTAACGGCACTAATTTCTGTAACGCATTAACGCAATCGATCTTTCGGAGGTCGTAGCGGGCTCAGTTTTAAAGCTAGAGTGAAAATACTGGCATCATATGAAACTAGAAAACTAAGGAATCCGTCAGTACCAACCATGTCATATTAGTTTGTCAGGAGGGAGGTTAAATAACGCTCCAAACTTACGTTAAATTCTGGCGAGGAAAAACTGGCATGGCCATTTTCAAAGGGGTCCCTTGACCTCTGACCTCAAGATGTGTGAATGTAAATGGGTTCTATGGGTACCCACGAGTCTCCCCTTTACAGACATGCCCACTTTATGATAATCACATGCAGTTTGGGGCAAGTCATAGTCAAGACAGCACACTGACACACTGACAGCTGTTGTTGCCTGTTGGGCTACAGTTTGCCATGTTGTGATTTGAGCATATTGTTTTATGCTAAATGCAGTACCTGTGAGGGTTTCTGGACAATATCTGTCATTGTTTTGTGTGGTTAATTGATTTCCAATAATAAATATATAAGTGCTATACATACATTTGCATAAAACAAGCATATTTGCCCACTCCCATGTTGATAAGAGTATTAAATAATAATTAATTAATTAAAGTATTAAGTGCTTGCTTTGTCTGACCAACAGTCCAAAATCCAAAGATGTTCATCATGTGTGACAACGAAAAGCATTAACATCCTCACATCTGTATGAAAGTGAATAGTAAACCCTCCTCCGAAACACAGTGAATATGTTTTTCTCTCCATTAGAGTCTAACTTCCTCTATGTCCTGGAAGCAATTTTGAAAGTGATTGCTCCATTAGGAATATATTAAAGGCTGTGTAAGCCATGATGGTTGTGCTTGCTCGCTCCTCTCAGCTCCACCCTGCAGCAGAAAATTGGATTTCACAGCTCAAAAACAAACTGCCAAGAGAGCAGCAAGTGATAAACTCAAACTCCAGGCTTCAAATCCACCGTCCTTTCAGAAATTTATGGGCGACATTACCAGCAGACACTATGTCAGTATGTTCTGTTGCCTACAGACTGTGGTTCAGTAAACCTACAGTGCAGACAGCATGAATTAAATGTAAGGTCTGTGCTGGAAACAGGGAAGTGACCTTGTTTGCAGCTTTCATAAATACATTGAAAAGGATGAAGAACGACAGTGGTGTGTTTCAATGTGTTTGAATGCTCCACAGAGAGCTGGCTACACACTGAAAATACTATTCAGTGACCGAATTAAACCACTTTGAACGACAGCAGCCGGTGAAAACAATCAATCAGTTCAGTTTGTATCGACATCAGTTTTGACATTTACCCAGCCTGCATTGCTCCCATAAAAGACACATAATGTTAAGGGCACAGAGGACGGTTATACAGCCGTGTAAATATGTTGAACATGGAGAACAGCTGGAGGGCACGATTGCTGCGTGTGTGTTATTGCTGATAACATTATCACATTATTATAAGATGCATATGCATTGTTAGGATTAATGGTCTGTCGGGCTGTAACAATATTCATCATGGTGCTTGAAAAAACAGGTTGCAATTGTTACCAAATAGGATCGATAAGGACTCCCTAAAGATACTCGTTTCCATATGTGAAATGTTAGAAAAGTGTCATCCGTTGACGGAGTGATCTGCCTGCAAAAACGGCTTAATTTCCTGTTATCAGGCAAATTCTATTATTTACATTGTGCACTGAAACCTTCAGAAAAAAAAGTATTATTTAAAAGATAAAAATGGTGGAACTAGAAAATACATGTTTTACATACTAAGAAGGAATAAATAAGGTATTTTGGTAACGCTTTATTTTACAGGTCCTTAATTTACGAATTACTTCCTTATACTTTCCAAGGAAGTTTCCCTAAAAAGAACAATACTTTTGTTGTGATTATTGGTAAAATACAGACATTATTCAATTGGTACACACAGGTTAGCTGAACATGCAAACCCATTCAACACATATGAATAATCAAGTGTCCAATGATAAATTAATACGTAAAGCTAGGTCGGTAATCTTGATAAACTAGCAAGAGTATGATAGATTTTAATAAATATACAACCGATTAACCCAGCCAAGTGTTGCCAACTCTTTTCCATTAACAGTAGCTAGCAGCACTAGCTACAAAGGTTGCTACATCTAGCCCCAAATTATCATTATGAACATAAACATATCATAATGAACGTGAAAGGCGAACATGGATATTGTTCATAGCTGTCAAGCCCGTCTACCTACCTGAATGATTCAACGGGTTTATTACGTTCCTGTGACAGCCACAGATACCGGATGTTTTTTATTTTTTTGTCAGAGCATTTGATTTATTAATTGCTTTCGGAATATAATGAGAATTTCAACAAATATAACAAAAAATGTTTTTAGCTTTAATGAATATTACTTTAGTGTAAAGAAAGCTTTTATCTAATTAAGCCTATTTTCCATAATATAATTAGTTCTATCCAGGAATCTGTCTAGGACGTTTTGCGGAAATTCCAGACCTGGAAATTAAAGCATTACAGTTTGTATACAGTGTGTATTATACCAAACTATAGGCGACTGTATGCAATCCTACTCTGTATGGTAGTACCTGTAATACCACAGTCTCCTCACAGTCGCTGGTGCTACCGGGGCTCATTCTATACATTTTAATCTTGACCATCAGAGGTTAGAGCTCAGTCAAATGAAGGTTGCATACATTGAGAATAGGCCTGGGTGATATGGCCAAAATCTTCTGACACGATATACTGTAGGTCATTTCATATCAAGATAACGATATATATCACTACATCACATGGTCTGTGAATTAAATACTTGACAAATGAAAAGTATTTTCTCATTTAATTAAGAACTACAGAGCAAAATGATCAGATTTTCTGAGAAATTTGAGTTAGTATGTGCTTGTAATTTTGTATCACGATATCTCGATAGGATTAGTGTTTGGAAAGGTCATTTCAACTATAAAGAACATATACATATATAACATACAGTGTCACCTCTGCCACCTGCTCTATGTGTCTGCTGCCGAGGCTGACAATAAATCTGTATTTCCCGTCTCTAACTTTAGACACTGTACAGCTACTGTACATCCATCTCTGCACAGTGACTCAATCAATTTTCTATTCCTCTCCGAGGACTCAGCCGATTGGTTGATCCTCCTTCGTCACCATAGTCACGACCTTTGTACAAGGAGACTCTTGAGGTCCTTCTGAATGCAGTGAGGCAGCCCATCACCATCCGATTAGCCTTTCACGAGCCGGAGGTACTGAGATGAGAGTGGTGTTGGTGGTCTCTCTGCCTATGAATAACAAATACCTCCCTAGTGTGCATATGTAGGGTCACCGTGCAGCTGTGGCTGCTTTATTACTGCAGTGAAAATATCGGCGTAATCACAATACGTTATTTTATATTGTTGTTGTCTTTGTATGCAACTGGCCTTCGATGAGGGCTAAATGCTTTCTGGAGAGTTAAGAGTTATTGTGAAACAAAGCACTTTTCCAAACTGTTCTGGCATCTGTAATGAAGTGTAAATTGATAATAAATGTGTGTGTGGGGGGGGAGCAAGCAGAAACCCTGGCTGATGAAAGACTTAATTATGTAATCCCATTTTCTTTTTAGTGAGCAGAGAAGACGCCAGAGGGACGGGAAGCCTCCCACAACCACTAAACCACACGCACTAACACATACGCAACACACAATGCGGCGGGCTAAAAGCACGCTAACAAAAGATGGCAGGCAAAAACATGGGAGCTAAATGATTCATGACATGTTGGAGCCATGCTGCACCGACTAATCACACAGTTTTTACAGATCGTCTGGGGATGGAAACACTGAGTCTGTCTGGCTCAGGCCGTCTGGGACATGAAGGCCTGGATGCTAAAGGGAATGAGCAGTAATCTTCTCAAAGTGGTCCACTGAACTTATAGTTTTAAGTTTCAATATTTGTATATTCACCATGGATCAAATGAGTCTAAAGAGAGACATTTCAGGTCTATTCAACTCCATGAATACAATTGTTACTCTGTGTCAGCTGAATGTGTAAATAGGCAACAGTTTGCTAAAACATTCATCATAAACACTTTATGAGGTGATAATATGTCGGTGTTGTGTTTACAGCGTGCTGCGCTGCCCCCTAGTGGCCAAACAGAGCTGATTTCAGTCACATTGTTCTTGGATTATTATGTCAATGTTGTGTGGCCAAAAAACAATTAGTACATGTTTAATACAACCCTTCTGCATCTTCTACTGGTGTTAATGAGTAGTAGGTTCTCATAGGAAGTTCATGCTTCAATACTCACAGCTAGGGACGTCACGATACCAGAAATTTAGTAGCCGATACCAATACCAGTGAAATTCCATAATTTTCGATTCTAATTCAATACCACGGTAAAAAAACAAAACAATAAATGCCTTGTACTTGAACATACCGTCGTTTATTACCGCTTACATACTGTTCTTTGTTATGAACTTAAACAGGTAATAATTCCCTCTCTATTATCTATTTTCGTTTGCTGTGAAAACATCTCCTTCAAACAACTGGATTTATTCAAGTTTCTCGCCAAAAACATTTGAACGCATCATGATCATGTTAGAATTTACCTTAGCCCAATACTCAAAACGTATCATATTGTAAATCAATAGCACCTCCCGTTAGCGTTAGCCATTAGTCCCTTGCAGGACTGTGCTGTTTACCGGCTGCTAACAACTAACGTTGTCCTGCTGATTTCAATACAGATTTGTTGTTCCCAATGTAGCATTATTTGGGAAAAAAAAGGGTGCGTCCCTTGGACGCGTTGATAGTGAGTTTACTGTGTCCCAAACACATTTTCTTCCGTCCCCGGGACAATGGGACGTCATTGGTCTCGAGCCCAGATGGTACCAGTACCGTAGAAAAACGAGTACAGTCACATTTTTGCATCGACTTGGTACCAAAGTATCGGTTCTCGTGACGTCCCTACTCACATCTAAAAGAGTACAAATGATGACAAAAATAAATGTTGCCAAGTTTGAGGGAGCTGCTGCGTCATATGCCGCCATCTTGAAAAGGTGAGATTTTGAGATATCTGCCTCATGCTGCTATCTCACACATAAGCACTACAGGGGTAAGACAAATATATACTGTTTTGTAATTTGTGTGAACTGATCCTTTAAAATGTGGCTTTGCCATTTTCATCCGTCATCACCTAAAATGATGATGAGTTATTATCATTTCAACCCTGATAGCTACAGCAAAAAATTGCAAGTTAAGGTAACAAAGAGCCAATAGTTGTGATTGTGAATAATGCAGCAGTGAATCATTTAAGGGGACCTATTAATGCTTCTGTGCTTTTTCTCTTTCCTTTAGTGTGTTATATAGATTTTTGTGCATGTAAAAGGTCTGCAAAGTTACAAAGCCCAAAGTCCACGTCAACGGGAGTTACTCTCCCCCACAGAAACACTGCTCCTGAACTGCCTGAATCACATTGATTGAAGTCCTGCCTTATGTAACGTGGTGATGTCACCAAGTACCATATTTGCATAATAGCTGCCTAGCAGCTAGTTTGGTTCGGTTGACCAATCACAACAGTAGGCCAGCTGACCAATCAGAGCAGGGTGGGGAGGTCAGAAACCAAACTTATAAGTATGCACCTGAAAATAAGCACAATAGGTCCTCTTTAATGGTATTTTATACTGTAAGCTTAATTGATCTACAACATAGTCTCACTCTTCAGTAGAGACGCGTATTGGGAATATTATATTTCATATGTGAATAGTCTTGTCAACTATTTATCTTTCGGAGGAGCACTGGAGTTCTCCAGCTGCCACTGGAGGAGTTATAACCACATTAGTCCGTCTCTGACAAGGCACTTCTTTCAACACCAGCGCATAACCACCATTCATAACTCTCACTGATAGCCTTGAGCATTTTAACAATTACTCTTGACTGTTAAACTCAAAACGGTAAGAGCATCTGCTGAACTGCTGAAAATGGATTTCCCCTTTCACATCGGGCCTTGGCACTCAATGATAAGAACGGGACATTTTATTTAGTGGAAATACAAGACCCACTTAGCGGCAGACAGCTTTTGGCAGGGAAAAAGACAAGCGTTTACTGGCTCTGAGAAGATGGATGAGTAGGAATAAACCGGTGAGCAGTTCATATAGAGCACCGCGCCCGTCGCCCTTAAACCACACCACACTAAAACATTCTCTGAATAAACTAGCGCTGATGAAATCCCATCACACTGACAGCTCCATTTATTTTCTTGACAGCGTGAGGTACACACTGTTACCATCTTTTCTTCTGCTTTCTTTCTCTTCCCCGATGCCCAAATAAGACCTATGGAAAGGCCTTGGTGTTCAAGATTAACACATTTTTATCCCTTAATTTGACTGTTATAACTAACATGTTTACATAAGCAGATGTCCACATTGTGGTTTTGTCACTTCATCTTTTTGTAGAGTAGTCTAATCACATTACTCATGTCCCTATGGTTAAAAAAGGCACTGCTGTGTCTTTGATCTGGTTCACTTGCTGCACACTTTAGTTTGACCTCGTTGCGACTGGTGGAGATGTTGCGCAGTGTGTAACAATAAGCTAGCTGTCAAACTACCAGGGGCCCAGGTGTTGTTTCGGCATCTAAAGACCCAAGAAACATGCTTTTATTTGAGGTGGACTGAGATGCAACAGCTGTTTTAGCAACATTTCAGCTCATCGTTTTGGTTTTCTGGCCCACAACTTTACTGTTTTGGTTGAGTCTCACCGCTCTCATCAACCCACTGGACACTACCCGTCCAGTCAACGTATCCTCATACAACGGTTCGTATGATATCTTACGAAAAGTTATTCCTCATTTTTCGTGCGTTTTCCTACAGATGTCAATTTCCGCCAATCTTTTCAAAACAACTTGGTTAGGTTTAGGCAAGAAAACTACTTAGTTAGGTTTAGGAAAAGATCGTGTTTTGGGTTTAAATATCACCGGAACTTAACTACGAATAAATCAACTTTGACTTCTAGTTTCACACGGTACACAAACACCAGTCTCATGGACAAAAGTCTGGTGTTTTTTGACCCACCCATCCACCCCGACCTCCTCCCTACGTTGCGTTTGTCGCTCTTTATACTTCCTGGTTCATGATTGATTAAAATACAAACATATTTTGTGGGATATATATGAACTATGGTGCATTACTTTTTGTAGGTATAGCTACGAACGGTGTTTGAGAACAGCCTGGTCCTTCACCAAACCGCAGACTGACACAGTTGACGAATAGCTGGTGAACATAGTGGAGCATTTAGCAGCATAAAAGACAGATATCTCCCTCAAAGGATTTGGTGGAGACCAAAACGGAGATAAAAGAGAGCATGTATTAAATTCTTTGGGTAGCCAGAAACATAGTCTTGCGATACCAGACAATCGGAGATCTCCACCTACCGCACGTCTGGGGATTTCTAAATGCAAAGTTGTTGCTAGAATGGTGGTGAGAACGGCCGCTAACAAACCTACCTAGCATTTAGAGACTAACTTGTGAGTCTACCAGAACAGCCTGTAAGGCACTGTAATTTGTATGTATCACAATTCGTATGTAATCCACGTAATTGTGAACAAGTATAAACAGCAACAAACACCGTGTAGGGAGGAGGTCGGGGCGGATGTGTGGGTCAAAAAACTCCAGACTTTCACCCAGGCAACATACGTATCCCGTGTGAAACCAGAAACGTTGATTTACTTCTGTAGTTATTTTAACCCGAACCACAATCTTTTCCTAAACCTAACTAAGTAGTTTTGTTGCCTAAACCTAACCAAGTTGTTTCCTGTGAAGACAAAAGTTTATTTCGGAAAGACTGTATGCACACAAACATGTTGCTGGACATTCGTAGGAAAATGCACAAAAAATGAGGAATAACTTTTCTTAAAAGATATCATACGAACCGTTGTATGAGGATACATAGACCAGAAACACAATGTTTCCCTGTGTCTGCTAGATGTCTAACACATTCACCATTTCAATTTATACAGTTATCATATGTCAACAAGTTACGCTTCCCCCAAGAGGCCATAAATCAATTAATACAGGTTAAAAGCAACACACAGCATCACATTATGACAAACAAGACCTCTAAACTATATTTATATCCACCTACTGGGTTGCTTTGTGACATGAACTGAAGAAAGACGGCTTCATGGAACAAAAATGAAAGGCTGCTGTTCTGTTTGTGTATAAAAAAAAAGAAAAAAAAGCCGAAGAGCCTTCAGAGTTTTGAGATAGAACATACTGTAACGGGTTAAATAGTGCTGCTGAAAAAACCTTTTCAACACAGCAAGAGAAAAACAAACAAACCCACAGCAACAACCTCCAACAGAGACACAATGGGGATTTGGGGATTGTTCAAACCCACAAAAATGTATTTCTAATTCTAGCGTAGATCCAGAAAGATACCAAATATGTCAGGTTGAGTTTGGGGTAAAATAAAAAATAAGTAAATAAAATGTTGCACAAGACAACCATCAATTTCCCATTTAATAGCACAGTGGAGCCATAACAATAAAGTCTTTCTAATACTGCTTAAGAGGCCTCTTGATTTATTTCAGTAAATAACATTTATTATAACATTTATTTCTACTTCATGCCTCTGAAAAGTGAAACAGCGTCTGAAATGTTTCTGTTACTGCTTCTCAGTGCCCGAGGCACAGTATTTTAGATAGCGTTCGTCTAAAGTTGCATCCAATTAACAGCCCCTTCGTTGGCTGCCAGGATGAGTCATACCTGTCTCCAAATATAACCTCAGTTTTCATCACCGAGCAGATTAACACACCTTCACACATGCACATTAACACACACCTTAATGTATAAGCTACCACGCTCCACCGGGGCTGCATCTAACAATTATCTTCATTATCGGTTCATCTTTTGGTCAGATAATAAGTGAGAAATACCCGTTAGAATTTTCCAGTCCAACATGACATCTTCAAATGTCTTGTTTTGTCTGATTAACAGTCTAAAACCTATATATATATATATATATATATATATATATTCAGTTTACTATCACATGAAACCAATGAATGTTTTGCTAGAAATAAACGATTAATTAAAATTGTTCTTTTTCCCTTTCTTTCTTCTTCTTATCAATCAACTAATTGATTGTTTCTGCTCTTATCTTCATCACACAGGAACGAACAATGAAGTACAGCTGTGCGGTTGAAATTTATGTTTTTCCAATTTTGTTTCCAATTTTGAGTGACATCATAATACGGCAAATATACGCAAAATCACAATATATCAAATCGACGTTCAAAATGACGACACGTGGTCGACTGTAATGCATTAAATCAAAGTTAAACACTAAAATAAATCACTTAGAATTACAATTTACTTGGAATTATTCAAATTCAACGACAAATTTTTTTGTATAAAGATAACAGGAGACGAGTCGATAAATATTAATTATTAGTTGTCACCCAGACTTGCAGCACTCATTCTGCGTCTGTAATGTAGTTTTGGTGTTATTGCTGCAGTCTTTTCTCCACTTTTTGTTCACACATTTACACACCGAGTTAAATCTTGATGCTCATTTTGACGGCACAGACGCTGCAGTTAGCGAGTGTGACAGAGATGAGCATGAGTGATGACAGTCTTTGTCTGTGTGAGTGTGTGTGTGTGTGTGAACATAGATGTGTGTGCCAAAGAGTGAAAAAGAAATGCATGTGTGCAAAGTGAGAGATTAAAGCAGCATGTGTGTGTGTGTGTGTGTGTGTGTGTGTGTGTGTGTGTGTGTGTGTGTGTGTGTGTGTGAGAGAGAAAGCGGTGGTGATGATTAGGTCAGAGGATTCCTCGGAGCTGCAGATGGCTGGTAATGTCACGCAGCTCTGAATTCATTTCTCTTGACATCTTTGATTTCTCGTCGTGACCCACGCGGTGAGTTTTCTCCTCTTGATAGATTGTCCCCCGAGGCTCAGCGGCGCAATCCTGATCAAGACGGCATGCTGATAGAGAGAGCACAGACGCTGATGAGTTCACTCCTGAAACGCCACCGTACATAACCGTTTTGACTTAAATCAGATCATCAGGTTTGATATTCAGTATTTTTCTAAAGTACAGGCTGGTCCTCAAATTACAAATTATCTTCAGTCTGTTTTTTTTATTAATTGAATGGGTGTCTGAATGGGAGTTTTCTTTCCAGATTAATTGTGGATTTGCATTTTAGAAAAGTCTTCACATAGTTTCTTATAGGGATGCACCGATACCGATACCAGTATCGGGTGTCGGGTCAGATACTGTGTTCATGTACTCGTACTCGCAAAACGGCTCCGATACAACGGCACCGATACCACTTTACAGCAGCGCAACGTTAACCTCTCGTCACCATCTTTCGGGTCCTCACGCTCAAACCTCCCCGATGGTGCGGGCGAGACGGGCCGGGGGTGCGCCCAACCCCGCTGGACTCCTTGGTCCGTGTTCCAAGACGGGTCGGGTGGGTTGCCGACATCGCCACAGACCCCTGGCGCCTTTTACGTGGGCCGCGGCACAACGCGGTTGGGGCGCACTGAGGACAGTCCGCCCCGGTCGACAGTCGCACCGGGAGCAGGGAGCCCCGTCACGGTGCGGTGAGGTCAGGGCGGGGAGCGCTGTAAAGCTGCGGCCGCGAGCCACCTTTGCCCCGAGCCTTTCCAAGCCGACCTAGAGCCGGTCGCGGCGCACCGCCTCGTATGCGGGACTCCCCAGCCAGCCGTGTGTCGCTCACACCCTCCAGCTGGCTGTTAACGAGGGTCTTTTGGCACAGAGAAGTACTCTTATCGGTACTCGGTATCGTCTCACAACTGGCTTTAAGTACAGTTTCATGGGCTTCTTTTTTTTTTGCCAAGTTAATTAGAGACATTTATTGTTCACGGTCGCCACTGGAGGAAAAGTGAAAACATGTCCATCTATATGATTCTTCCTCACAGCCCACTGAGATGCACAATAAACACCCCTGAAGCACACAGTAATAAAATCTTTGTCTTCATGCCCAATCCACCGGATGGCCACTGATATCTCCGTTGGAGAGTCTTTTCTGCTCTCATGAGTGCATCAGGAGCGTTGCATTCTGGGTCGGCTCAGCAGAGCCCACGCGTTTGCTCTGTTTGAAGATTTCCCCCCACAAGACTCAGTCAACAAACACCTACGCTCATAATGAAGCACGCTCAGACCACAGGAGGAGATTACATTCAGCCGTATGTTCTTTTCAAATCAGTTCGACAAAGTGGAAAAAGTGAAACGAGGCGGCTGATTGTATAGGATAGGACAGTGGTTTTCAAAAGATCTTATCAAATGGGGGTCCGTGGTCTAATTTGTGTCAGTTTAGGTAGTCCTTGACATGAAAAAGTTTGGGAACCTCTGGGAGAGGAGATTAACTCCTACAGTTAATGACACATCATGACTGTAGACTGTTAGTCTTGTTAAAGGGAGATGTTTCAAGAGAAAACCGAAGAATAATGTCTATTGGGAAGTGTCTTGTCTTGTCTTCCTGCATTAAAAGTGAAATTAATTCATCAGAATATTGATGTATTAAATGTGGAAGGAATTGCTGTACAGTAATTATTAATTATTGGGGCTTTCTATCGATTCAAATATTTATTTTCTATCTGTTCAAAATGTATCATCAATGTGGGAGTGGGCAAATATGCTGCTTTATGCAAATGTATGTATATATTACTATTACTGGAAATCAATTAACAACACAAAACAATGACAGATATTGTCCAGAAACCCTCACAGGTACTGCATTTAGCATAAATAACATGCTCAAATCATAACATGGCAAACTGCAGCCCAACAGGCAACAACAGCTGTCAGTGTGTCAGTGTGCTGACTTGACTATGAC
>CAKALU010068281.1:86714-102886 GCA_916700995.1 Hozukius guyotensis
CACCTCACGTTCATGCGCGCACACTACTCACTGTAGAAGAGTTAGTTTAGCTCTGAGAATATCTAGTGAATGTACAGTGGACCTTTGTGCAGAAATAAATGCTGCAGCTCCTCCAGACCAACAGAGGTTTTCCCGTGTCTTGTGAAGTGACGGGGCTCCGCAGCAAGAAACGTTATCGTCTCCGACCGGGTGCCGGTGTCGCCCCTGTTCGCTCCGGCCGCGGTCGGGATGCTGAGGCAGGAAAAGCTAACACTAAGATCAGCATTGATTCATGGAGAGACCTTCGTCTGGTCAGCTAACATTACTGCCATGCAGCTGAAATATAGAGTGATATTGTGGTTTTAGCTGACGTGTGTCGCCTCACTGCTTTGAGCGATGCTCGTTCATGTCTATGTAGAGCGAGCACAAGCGCGAGCCCAACGCTGACTTTTGTTGATTTAACAGCCACAGGTATCGCTGTTAAGCATTTCTGAATCTTACAAACAGTCCCTTTAAAGAGGAGCTGTTATACTGAAGGTAAAGATGTAACCAGTGCTCTTGTTGCAGCCTGATACTAGTGGCTAATTGAGAGGCTGACAGCGTGTCGGGCTTTGAATCACAAAGCATAAATCATCTATTTTATTTTTTTTTTAAAGAGAAGAGGACTGTGAGTCCTGCAGGTTTGCTGCTCCCCTCACTGCCACCCCTCATGTGGGTTGATGCATAAATAGCTCAGACAAGCCTGAGCTGCAATCATGGCTGCCACACAGGGACAAGACATCAGACATGCCAAGTTGCAAAACGCATCACCACCTAAAACACAGAATAGACCATAAATCCATCAACAGCTTCTTGCTCTCTTCATCCTTATTCCTCTCTCAAACAATCAGAATCAGAATGGTGTTTATTGCCAGGTGTAAGAGGTATACACTACGAATTTGCTTTGGTTTTGTTGGTGCAAGTTAAACAGTATAATAACAAAAGAATAGATAAAAACGTTAGAATAAAATAAGAATAAAAAAATTGAATTTTTACCAATATACAATATACAAAATAAGCTATAAACAACAAGAGTCCCATTATCAAAACGACATCCCTCTCTGGGCAAAGTCGTTTCAGCACCACTGACATAAACCAACGCAAAGCAAAATAGCATGCATGGAGCAAAAAAATATTGCTCATCATGTTTTTCCTCCATCACATTCTCCCTGCTGGGTTTCTACAAGGTCATGTTGGCGCACGACGCAGGAGAGGTTCACCCAGCTTCACATGCACTTTACCCAAAGCTTTACCTCATATTGTACTAATGAAATGTAACAGAAGCATCAGCAGGACAACTTTTCTTTATTATCTGACAGTGTAGAGATGTGTGACTGTGCACTGAAGAGAGGAGGCGATGGAGAGGAGCCAAGGGCATCGGTGCCAAAACCAAAGACAATTAGACAAAACCAGATCGATGATGGGAAGCTGGACATAATGTGCCATTTAATGGCATTAAAACAACCTCCTGTCCTTCCTTCCTCCTCCTCCTCTGTCAACCCTCAGCGCTGCATGGATGGATGATGATGATGATAATCGCTCTTTACGCACAAGACCTCCCTGCAAGAACAAGAACCAAGGGCGCGTTTCGCAAAAAAAAAATCTTCTAATCTCGGTCTGAATGCAACATTTCAAAACGAACATTTTGCATTTTCTCATCCATAAATCGACTTATTCCTTGCTTGCCTTGCAGGTGCACGTTTAGGGGTCATCGCATGGCCTTTAAACTCGTTATTATAGTGAGAAATAAATGTCGAGTTGTTGCAGAAACACATGCAAATGATGCTGTTGTCCTGCACCTGCATGCACGACGGGGAAATTAGGGGAATTAAACGCATTTAAAGGAGGATTAAATGCACATTGCAAAGGAGGATTATTCGTTTTCTTACCTTGTTGGTGGGAAGGTCAGAGCGTTTTTTAGGGTGATTCGCTTTTTTTTTTTTCGTGCAGGGAGTCACCAAGAGTACCTGAAGCAAGAAGGTCCTGTGTGTCCCTGTGATGAGCACTGACGTAGCAGCAGAGCTCTGCAGCCTCCTCCCACCTCCTCCCACTTCACTTACTACACAACATCCCTCTTGGATGGAGACACCGCCCCCTCCTCCTCCTCCTCCTCTTCCTCCTCCTCCTCCTCCTCCAGCAGACACCATCCTCTCAGAAACAAGAGGGGGGTTTGCTGGTTTTGCATGAAACCATGAAATTAAATATATTTTTTCTCCTGAGTGATTCAATCACAGGTGAATCTGAATATCACAAGGTCAAACTGTATGTGGGAGTCACACAAGCAGCCAGGTATAAGGAATAAAACGCGCTCTCCTCGCTCATGCTCAGTGTTTTTCTCTATCTGTCAGTTATAGACTTGTCATTGGCTCCATATGCACCAAATGGAGGGTGCAATGAACTGTGCAAGACGAGCCTCTCCCTGCACGTGCTTGGGCGCGTGCCTATAATTGGCCATGTTTAAAATCACAAGGATGCCTCCCTGGTGGAAAACCACTAAAATCCTTTTTATTTTCTACGTATCTACGTAACACAAATAGCAGAATTTATAGTGATACTGAAACCAGGAGATACTAATAACACATGAGCCTATAGGTCAGCAATAAAGAGAATAACTACACAATCAAAACTTGAAATGACATCAATGAAGCAGCTAAAAGGGCTCAAACTGTGTGTCGTTGCGGTGTTGGATATTCCTTCTAACACATTTGTCATATTTGCATTTTTAGATTATTAATATTAGGGATGCACCGATACCGATACTGGATCAGATATCGGGCCGATACTGACTCAGATAGCTGGATCGGATATCGGTGACAATTAGGGATATCCATAATTAACCGTTTAACCGTTAACCAACATTACGCATTTTAACCGATTAACGTTATCGGTTAAAACGGTTAAAAGAAATGTTAATAATTAACTAATTAATTAATGGTTAGCACCATTAGCTGCAAGGTGGCTGCTCGCTGTCGTCATGTTGGGAGCCATTTAGAGGTCAGGCAACAGAAATGTTCCCAATCCTGTATTTAACACCTTTAACATCAACCACACAATGCCAGGTCTCTACAGCACTATATTTACTAATCATACATGAGCAGTAGACAGCATAACCTGCACCAACTCAGTTATCTCTTGTAGACGTCGGTCGGAGTAGTAGCAGCGACACTGTGTGCACAATTCACAACTCAACACTCAGTACATCACAAAAAAAGGAGGCACCACCTTGTGGCGCTATTTGGCATTACAGTAATACCACAAATCTGGCTGTTACAGAGTGCTGGCGCCCCACCGAGTGCAGCTGGTGCTAGGGATGTTAATAATTAACAGTTTAAACATTAACCTACATTAAGATTTTTGACAGATTAATGCTATCGGTTAAACGGTTAAAAGAAATATAAAAAATTTAATAAAAAGCTGAGCAAAACTCAGAGGAGCGGCTTGGAGAATAGCTGGTCCACCTTAACAGCCCACCTTAAGTGAGCCTGAGCCGGTGTTAGACACAGGAGCTTGGCTCGGGTCTTGAGGAGTTGTAGCATTTGTTCACTGACAAATAGACTGTACACACACGCTGCACTGCTACGTTCACAGCTACAACGTTACTGATAACTTCATACAAACACATGGTCTGTCGGACACTCGCTAACGTTACGTCAGGCAGAAACACAGCTGACAACCTCGCAGCTAAACTAAATGATGCGGTGGAGACTTACCGGGAAAGTGGCTGCACGTGTCCTCGACAATACAGTCATCATTAAATCGAATATTGCAATATTATGTTTTGTGATACTGTATCGATTCTCAAAAACACTACTGATTTTTAATTAATAGTTTACATGCAAAGATGAACTCAGTAAATACTTTATTTAATTTGCAAAGAGATGTGTCCTCTCAGTGTATGTGTCCTCTCAAAGTAGAGCTATGATGCTGGATGTTACAGGAACTGTGATAAATGCAAATGCAGATCCCACTGTTCTGATTGCATAAAAAAAGTTAACTTTTTTACTCAGATTTTATGCATACAGTGGGGTGTTCTTTATACTATGACTGTTTTCCTAAAATGAGTTTAAAACAATCACAATATATCACTTTACTTACTGTATATATCGCAATATATTGAATCGTAGCCCCTGTATCATGATACGTATCGTATTGACAGACTCTTGCCAGTACACAGCCCTCGTCATCATGTGACATGTTCCACCGTAGGACAGAGAACCTGTTGGTAATGTGACAGAGCAGATGAACACAGCTGCACACGTTTCCCTGCAGCAGCCGGCAACTGGCCTGGCTGAAGTCCTGACACACCATATTATCATCCCCACAGACCAGAATATACCTCCAGAAACAGGCTGCAGCTCTAACACAGCTCTGTGTGCGTCTGCAGCTGTCCACTCTTAATTGTTTTTTAATTGTGTCCTCTTTACCTGCTTTAACAAAAAAGCAAGGTCGCGCCTAGTTGACACACAATTTAATTTCCCAGACAGGATCAAATTTCCTGAACACAATAACGCAGGCAGCCAGGGCCGGTTTAATGATGTGCCTCCGACAGCCCTTATCTGCAGCTGTAAATGTAATGTAATGAATCACAGCAGCAAACAGACGCTTAAATGTGAAACTTCACACGTGTTGAGCAGCTCAATTAAGTCCATATAACTGACCTTGTGTCCATTATTTTAATCTCCCAGTATTCACCATGCTGCAATGTGACTCATTAATCTCCATGAAGCGTTTAATGTCAGTACAACCTCCGACAAACAGTAATATTCCTATTCCTATGGGGGGTTTGTAGAATAAACTGTGTTAGCAAGTGTTTATGAAAACCAACAGTCACAGTTTGTAGAGTTTTTTCCTTTAATTGTTTAAATATACTTCTTCTCATTAAGGGAAAAAATGATGAATGATAAAATGTTTGTAGTTTGTTTTTAGGGCAAATACTTGTCTCCATCTGGTGGTTCCTTCAGGTAATGCTTACAGTAAAGACGTCAAACATTCAGACCACCTGATGAGATACTCCTTCTCAGTACTGCAGATTTAAAGACCAGCAAAAACTGTAATACTGCTCTCTCTAAGTTCCACAGTTGTCATATTTTGAAAATCATATTATATAACAAAAGGTAAAATCTAACCGCTCTAATCCTGAACTGATGGGAACAATAAGGACAAACTCTCCTTCAATCCATCTTCACTTAAATATTCTCATTACTGTGTATATGCATTATTAATCATATTCAGATCCTCCTGCTGCCAACAGTAAATTTTATATAATAATATAATAACATGATTGCACAATGCAGGCAAAGAGGCTGAATGACAGTAGGCTATGTATATATAAAAGTCTAAATTAACTCACTACAGAACAATGAATGCATATAGAAATACTAAAGCTGTATCACTAGACCCCATAAAATCAATATATTTAAGTAAAAAGAATATATGTAAGATAAAATAGAAAATAATTAAATAAATAAAGGGGCCAATAACCATATTGATAACTTAAAAGTTATAGAAATAAGTACTTGATACTTTTCAGTTAAATAATCAACAATTATTTTATTCCAACAGGAGCAGTAAATAATGCTTAGAACAACACAACAGTATAACATTTACTCAGTGGTGGAAAGTAACTAAGTACATTTACTCAAGTACTGTACTTAAGTACAATTTTGAGGTACTTCTACTTTACTTGAGTATTTCCATGTTCTGATACTTTACTTCTACTCCACTACATCTCAGAGGGAAATATTGTACTTTTTACTCCACTACATTGATTTAATAATTTTTGGGATTCCACCTTAACCAGCTGTAACATTAAAGTGATGAACACATTAATGCATCAATAAGTGTAATCCAATAATATACATTATTCTGCATAATGTGTACTTTAATGTTTGGTACTTTAAAGCTGAAGTAGGCGAGATTGGAGCAAATATGATTAAAAAAATATTTTTATAAAAGGGTCGCTATATTGTGACAGTAGTATTACAGAGAAATAAAACGTGGTTGTTTGTTTTTACCTTTAACTTGATCTGGTCTGTTTGTTGTGTCTCAAGGAGAAGTCTCGTATGACTCTGGCTCAAACACTGACAGCTGTTGACTTCATCCACACTGTCTAAACTATCTAAATATTCAGCCATGACATTGCAAATATTTTTAGACAACACTAAGCTACACTTTCTGTTCTCCAACACAACAAACTGCACGGATAGCACCTGTATATCCACCATTGTCTTCGTGGAACACATAACATCGCGAGATTTCAGAACGAGACTTCACCTTGAGCGAAACAAGCCCCTTAATTGGACGTAAATTGTTCTCCCAATTAGTCAATTAGACACCAAAAACAGCTCAATTAAGTCCATATAACTGACCTTGTGTCCATTATTTTAATCTCCCAGTATTCACCATGCTGCAATGTGACTCATTAATCTCCATGAAGTGTTTAATGTCAGTACAACCTCTGACAAACAGTAATATTCTTATACCTATGTGCGGGTTTGTAGAATAAACTGTGTTGGCAAGTGTTTTTGATAACCAACAGTCACAGCTTGTAGTGTTTTTTTCCTTTAATGGTATAAATATACTTCTTGTCATTAAGAGAGAAAATTATGATTGTAGTTTGTTTTTATGTACAATTCATTAAGCAAATTACAATATATAGATATTTAAAAAAGAACATGAAAATGGTAGAAAACAATAGAGAAATAATTTATAAGTTTGTTGTGTCAATAAAACAAACAAACAAATAAAAAACAATTAACAACAATATATTGCAATATCAAATATCAAATGTATGTATATATATATATATATATATATATATATATTTATAAATAATAATAAATAAAAACATGAAGTAGAGGAGTAAGTAAAAGGCAGAGTGTGAGTTACATCTGTTCTGTGTTGTGGTTGTCTCTCAGGCTGTGACATGCACTGACGTCTCCTGCAGCTTCTCTGCTGATGACACTATTTTCTCCAAGTAGATGTTGTATTTTAGTTTTGGTCAGAGAGGAAATCAAAATGTTGGAGTTTACATTTCATTCGTGTGTGTCTCTCTCTCTCTCTCTCTCTCTCTCTCTCTCAGATTGATGCAGATGAATCAGCTCAGCTGCGCCTCTCTGCGTCCAGTCTGAGCTGCTGCTGCAGAGGAAGAAGAAGAGGAAGAGGAGGAAGAGGAGGAGGAGGAGAGGCACGACGAGAGGAAGCAGCGACTCAAACACGCTCAGCAACCCAACGAGAGAAGCGCTTTGTTTACCTCCATTCAGATGCCTCTGGATGATGATGATGATGATGATGGCACATCCTTTCCATTCGCATATTTAAACCCATAGTGTGGGAGGAAGAGGAGGAGGAGGAGGAGGAAGGTGGTGATGGTGCAGGATCTTTTTTTTTGTTGTTGTTTTTTTTCCAGAATTTAAAGAGACTCAGTGGTTTCGTGTTTTCTGATTAAAAAAAATAAAATATGAGGCTCTCCAGAAAGCAGGTCGATGAGATTTGGATGTTACCATGATTGGAGCCGGCATGGATCTGCTGTGGAGGATCCTGGCAGCTCTCCGGTTCGACTGCTTTAAAGACTCATCGTCGTCAAAGTGAGTGGAGATCTATTTCACCAGATTTAACCTGAAATATTCCCTAGAATATTCCCTAGAATATTCCTTAGAATATTCCCAATATTCCCTAGAATATTCCTGTGTGTGTATCTGTGGCCATCAGTAATGACTTTAACCTGTTTTCCAATCTCATGTGTTTATTTTTCTGTCATATTTGCTTGTATATTTAAAAAAAACTAAATCACCACTTGGACATTGATCTATTTCCCAATATTCCCTAGAATATTCCTGTGTGTGTGTCTGTGGCCATCAGTAATGACTTTAACCTGTTTTCCAATCTGAATCTGTTTATTTTTCTCTCATAATTTGCTTGTATATTTAAAAAAACAAAAAACAAATCACCACTCTGGATGATGATAATCCTTAATTTTGTAATCATCACAGCTCAGTCACTATGAGGAACAGATTTGATGTGTGAAAAAAGATTTAAATGTCAGACCAGGCTGTGACATATCAGGCAGAAATAGATTTTTTTTTTAAAGAGGAAATATCGTCCTTCACTTCACAGTTGTTATGACAACAGGTTTTCTGAGTCATTATTTCATTTTATCCAGCTTTGCCTCAACTGAAGGCCATGTTACACAACTTTAAAAAAAAAACAGTGAATCTGAGATCCTATAAAGCCATTTATAATGTGTCAAGTCCAGGAATATTAACATCAGAAGAGGTGCCATCTACTTGGTTTCGATTTAAGAACACGTCTAACTAGGCTCCAGACAACATGAGGTTAATTTGCCATAATTATAGGCATCCACTGCACCTATTAATGAGCTAATATAGTAACAGACTGTACCTGCAGTGTCATTGTCAGCAGACACACCTCCACAGTTTAAATTCAGGAAACGCCACCCTGACTGACTGAGATCACTTCTTGTTTTACCAGTTATTTATTCCCTGGAACAAATCTGTACACCTACATTAAATCTGTTTTTAGTGTGCATGCTCTGGAAAAAGCATGATCCCAGCTTGTTCCCATGTGTCTCGAGCAAAACATCATGTTTCTAAGAAGGTTTGGTTAAGAGTGTCAGGGGGTGATTGGCTTCTATTTTGATCATTTGATCATTGAACATTTTCTTGTTCTATGTGAGGATGTGCTGCTTCTCTGTTTTATATCACTGTAACTTGAATATATGTGACATCTGAAGACGTCAGCCTGGACTTTGATGCACATTTGTCACTCTTTTCTGGCACTTTACAGACCAAACGATGACTCAGTTAATCAGGAAAATAACTGGCAGGTTAATCAATAATGGAAATAGCATCAGTTGCAGCCCCAGTTTGGCTCGTTTGCTTTCAAGCATGGAATGAAGTGATACTATAAAACTGTGCTAAAACGATTAGTCGAATTAGTGTTCGGTAAAAATGGGATTTGCTTATTTTCTCCTGTTTGATATCATTGTAAATTGAATATGTTTATTTTATAGGCTTATCAGTGAATCCATTAAATAAAACAAGCAACAAAAACCTGTTTCCCAAAATGTCAAACTATTCCTTTAAGGAATTGTGACCAAGATGTGTAGGCTACTGAGTGGGACATCTTACAGTTGATAAATATAATAGTCGGTGCTCTCTGGTGGACAGACGATGTAGTGGAACCACGGTTTCTATATCTTTGACATTTCTGTTCTGCAGATTCTTGTTACTTATCGACGGATACAGATACAGATATATCTGAAATTATCGTCTCTACTTTACACCTATACGCTCCTGCAGCCTGTACATGATATATTCAAATAGTTTTTGCTTGACAATGCCTGATGAAGAGCTGTGTGAGATTGAAACGTTGCTCTATTATATTCACCATCAGTACAGTGAGATAGGCTTGAAACTAACAAGTATTTTCTATATTGAATAATCAGTCGAATATTTTTTTGATTAGTCGATTTATCGTTTAAAAAAATGACTTCATCATTTTATCCTATTAGACATTTGTGTGAAATTGTCATAATTAGCATAATAATTATATTGAGTTAGGGCGAAAACCTGTTTTGTGAGGTCACGATGACCTTTGACCACCACAAATGTAATCAGTTCGTCCTTGAGTCCAGGTGGACATTTGTACCAAATTTGAAGAAGAGGCGTTCCTGTGCATCTGGCCACAGCTGTCGCCGGTGTGGAAGCGTAAAAAATGCCCATCACCATCTCTCAGAGACAATCATGAGGTCTTTAAATCTCCCGTCTTATCCGTCCAACAGTCCAAAACTCAAAGAAAATACATTTAAAAATGATATAAAACAGAGAAAAGCAGCCAAATGCTCACATTAGAGAAGCTGGAATCAGCCAATGTTTGGCATTTTAGCTTAAAAAATGACAAAACGATGAATCAACATAATGAACTGTTCATTTAGTTAACTTATCGTTTCAGCTGTACAGTGTGTGACTGATTTGTCCTTCACATCCCGACTGTCCCTCTCAGGTCTCCCACCAAGCAGAGCTCCAGCCCGGCCGGCAGCCTGGAGAGCAGCTCCCTGACCGGCTCCCTGTCGCTGGGCCCCGACGTGCCGCACTGCCAGTGCTGCATCACCTACGAGGCCCGCCTGAAGCGCCTCTCCTGCGGACACCTCTACTGCGACCCCTGCTGCGACCAGATCGTCAACCTGGCCTTCGAAGACATCGAGGGCCTGTCCGACTACCCCTGCCCCATGTGCAAGTCCATCAAGGAGCTGGGAGGCCTCGGCCCGTCCTCCTCCGGGTACTTCTACGGGCCCGACGGCGTCCTGCAGCAGGAGCAGTGTACGGGGAAGGGGCACGGGAGTCGGTGGGGCTGAAGCTGAAGCTCTCTTCTGATGTTGGACTTCAACATTTTGGTTTCTTCAGCTATGACTCGGTTGCTTTTTAATGCCATGAAAGCTATGTGGTGACACGGACTGCAACTAATGGCCACGTTACTTTACCGTCTCTCTTGCTCTGTCGTCTGTGGTTATCAGGTAAAACGTGAGAATGCATTAGGCTAACATCCATAGGTTTAAAGTGCCAAAATGCATCTCCATGCCTGGTTGAAAACTTGCACGTCATCATAACAAATATGGAAGAGTGGTCTCTTATATTTCGGATAATTTTTTCCCCAAAGTGTGTTGAAACAACATAACGAGCCTGAAAAACTCCCCGTTCATGTTTTTAATAGCATGCAGGTTTTCTGCTTACAGTTTTATTCTACTGAACATAACGTCTGAAACCGGAGAGACCAAATCAGAGCTTTACATGACTTAACTGTGCAGTAGATATTTTGTAGATTCAACATGTCCGAGTTCTTACTTTGTACATTTCCTGTGAAAGTATCGAGCATTTTGCACATGATTCTGAAATTGTTTTACTCTGACTTATACATATCACGCAAGGCGGTTAGATTTTAAATTACATGTACAGTGCCATGCTCCTTTTTAAGTGTTCCAGATCATATGTAAATATTTATTTTGTTAAAAAAATAAAGTTTGTGAGCTGTGTATGAGAATGGAGTTTTATTTCTGTGTGCACAGATTGTGAACACAGTTGAGAACTGATAACACTTTTTATTTATCAGGATCAAAACATGCTGATACAAAAAATATGTACATCTGGCAAATTTGACGAGTGACGTTCGTACCAAAAAAAACATTAAATTATACAACGATACAGACCGACAGGTGTAGCGGGAGATCGGGTTAGATTTTCCATGCGACAGGACAAAGATGACCTTGTGTTTTGTTTTTCCATGGAAGACAAGCGAATGCATTGGCATCACACCTGGAAAGCTTTGAAATTGTAGCTGATATCAATGTGCCTTGATATTGATGTGATGAATATTTACAACAATTTAATAATTCATAGTGCTATCAAGTGAGGTACGTTTTTGACATGAGAGAAGGTCGGCATCAGTCGTACATCTGACAACTGTTATCCTGCCGAAAATAAGATTTAGAAAAACATGCTTTTTCAAAAACACGTAACAATTTCACCCGTCCGTGGGGATGACGCCGGTGCATCTACTTGACACCCACATCATGCGAACGACAACCTGTTTGGATTTTAAAGGCGCAGGACCAGATACTTCCCCTCTGTGCTTTTAAAAATACAGTCAGACACTTCCAAGTCCTTGACCTAAATGCTGGCTGCATACTAATACACCTCCAGGCTGGAAACGAAAAAGAGAGAGATGACATGAAAAGTAAACACAGGAAGAAATAAGCTTCCCTTTTGCTTCCAACACTGGTACCTTCTCAAGGTACGGCAATCAAAAAGGCTGAATAATGTTCGTGTTTTTCCAATTCCACCACAAAATGATGGAAAAATCTTCTAAATAATACTAAATTTTGGTCAGAAACAAGTCAGAAATCACACTTATCTACATGTATGACATCGACAATTAGACCGATAATGGTCAGTAATACTAAAATAAAGATGAAAGTTTAGATAAGATTATATAATTAGGAACTGCAGCAAAGGAACAGAATGAAACTGTAATTCTATGCAGTGTCTTTAGCCACATCCAGGCTAACAGAACACTCTGAATACAGGCCTCTCGCTGCTCACAAGCATGCATGCGAGTGGAGAGATATGAGAGCAGTACCAAAATAGCTCTCATGCCCTAAATTCCACATTAAAGTCACCGGTCACAGCGCCTGCAGTTAAAAAAAAAAAAAAAAGACGGTTTTCAAAAATGATCACCGTCCAAACAATAGTCTACTTTTAGATACAAAAGAACTAGGAAATGATTGTGTGTTTTTGCACATTAGCATGATTTCATAAAGATCTAAAGAGCTAATCTTCTGGAGACGTGTAGTCACACAGGTCAGATCCAGTGAAAAGCAGATGTGTGTCTATTCACTACAATGAGTCCTGTCACATTATCACAACACTATCTGTGTCCCATTCTGGATAAGAAGCTAAAAATGGAAACTACAAGCTTTCTTTCTTTCTTTGAAGGGTGACGTGACATCTACAAAATGTGTCATGACAGTTTCTACTGCATT
Organism: Hozukius guyotensis; assembly: GCA_916700995.1. NCBI lineage: Eukaryota > Metazoa > Chordata > Actinopteri > Perciformes > Sebastidae > Hozukius > Hozukius guyotensis. Next base: position 99,289 of record CAKALU010068281.1, read on the forward strand.
TTAAGATACTGAAAGATGTGCTTCTGAAGTTCTGTTGGTACACACTGTTAAGCATCTTCAGACCTTATTCTTTTTGTCTTAGATATATTTCAGTGGTGGAATATTGAACACTAAGGTTTTCTTTACAAATATACAAAACAGTCACATTTTTTATACAGTACAGATGATGAGTAGCAGAGTCGGGAGCTCATGCACTGATTATTTCATACTGTTGCACTGTTGTCCACCTAAATGTTTGTAGTCAATCAAATATGGTTTGACAGGAAACGCACGGCTGGGTCTCCTCTGTACACGACACCAGTGAGAGATGTGTCAGTTTCATACTGTGCAGGCAGGTGATTTAGTTATAGTACCAGGTCGTGGGGTTGGAACGGTCTGTATCATATATGAGAACAGTTCAGACGAGCTCCAGACCTCAGGAAGCTATCGAGGACCCGTTGCTCTTAGGCAGCTTGGCGTTATTGGGCGCTGGGTAATAGCGCTGGTCAGGGCGGGCCTCTGCTACCGAAGAGTGCCCAAACAGGAAGGTGTGCTTGTTGCTGCCGCCATTGTCTTTGTGGCCGGGCCTGGACGGTGGAGCTGAAGCGGGCGGAGGGCCCCTGGAGGTCTGGTGGTTGGTGGAGGTAGGAGGGGGCGCCGCTCTGGGCGTGGTCGTGCCCTGAGGCCTCGACGCCGGGAAGAGGAAGGTGCCGTTGTTGGTGTTTTGGTTCAGGTTGGTGTCGGTCCTCCGGGGCTCGGTCGTCTTGGTGGGTGGGTTTGGATCCGTGCCGATGGACACTTGCGCAAGCTTGTCTTTGAGCTGCTGCACCTCCCGGGCCAGACGCTCCACGGGGTGGGGGTGGTTTGCGGAGACGGGGTGGGAGAATGCCTGAGGACGGAAAGCAACATGGATGATCTCTCTTACAGTAGGTGGTAACGTTCAAACAGTGTTACATCAATATAACGGTATAAGGTACCAGTTTATTAGATACACCTGTTTATTTTTTTTATAGAGGACCTATTATGCTCATTTTCAGGTTCATACTTGTATGATGGGTTTCTACTAGAACGTGTTTACATGCTTTAATGTTCAAAAGACACTTTACTTTTCTCATACAGGCTGTGCTGCAGCACTTCTTTTCACCCTCTGTCTGAAACTTTTCAGACTACGCTCCAGCTCCGCTCTAACTGGCTTTGTTTGAGGCCGTGCCGAACACAGTGTGTTACTTGGTGACATCACCACGTTATGGAAGAAAAGGCGGGGCTTGAATCAAGGTGTTTCAGACAGTTGAGGAACAGTGTTTCTGTGTGGGAGATTAACTTCCTTTGGCGGGGACTTTGGGCTTCGTAACTTTGCAGACCTTTTATATAAACCACTAAAGGAAAGGGGAAAAGCACAAAAGCATAATAGGTCCCCTTTAATCCATATTTAACCAGGTAAGACCTGTTAAGATCAACAATCTCTTTTACGAGGGCGACCTGGCCAAGACAGCGGCATAAAAAGTTACAGACAATAACCACAAGAAAACATAAAAGAAATACATAAACATGTCAAAAAATTAAAATAGCCTACGTACGCACGGTGACAAGTACCACTATTTTACTTCTAAGAGCTTTAAAATCAGGCACTCTGTGCACTTGGAATAGACAACAAGACCATATCTTGTGATCTCAGACTATAACTACAGTCAGATTTCTGTGCGATCAAAGTGCAAATGTGCGATGGGAGTTTTCCCAGAATGGCTTTATAAATGAACAAGTACCAATGACTGAGCCTGCGAAAGGTCAGAGATGGCCAACCAGCCCTGGAGTAAAGCGTACAATGATGAGTGAGGGTGATATGCTACCCTGTGCAAACATGTGCAGAAGCATTCCTATACAACAGATCACCGTAATCAAGAACCAGCAAAACCGAAGCAGAGACCAGCCTTCTTCTGGCATCAAAGGAGAAACGGGACTTGTTTCTAAAATAAAACTTCAGCCTCAGCTTTTTAAGAATCTGAGATTTAAAAGAAAAGCAGTCATCAAGCCAAATACCGACATATTTATAACAGGAGACAACTTCTAACTTCTTTCCCTGAGCAGTAATAATATCCAAAGTGTTCACAGGCTTCTTCCTAGCATTTGAAAACTGCATTAACTTAGTTTCAATAGCATTAAATAGCAGCTTTAGTAGTGAAAGCAATTTGGCCACAGCCTCCATAATGGATGAACCAGAACAGTACAGTATATCACTGTATCATCCGCATAAAAATGAAGGTTAGCAACATCCACATTTTTGAACCTAAACTATTAAAGCTAAGGTCGGTAATGCTGAGAAACCAACAAGAGTATGCTAGATTTTAAAAATGATCCAATTGAAAAACCCAGCCCAGTGTTGCCAACTCTTTTCCAATGAAAGTAGCTAGCAGCACTAGCTCTAAAAGTTGCCAAGTCAGCAACACTGACGGTCCGTCCCTTCAGGCCTCCCTCCAAAGCCACTCCCCCAAAATGATCATAATGAACATAAACAACAAACATGGCTATTGTTAGTACTCACAGCTGTCAAGCTGGCGGCTTGTGGAAGACTCTGATGACGTGAGGTAGACAGGTAGGTTTATTACATTCCTGCGACAGCCACAGATACCAGATTTTTTTTTTTTTTTGTCAGAGCATTTGATTTATTGATGGCTGTCGGGATGTAATAAGAATTTTAACAAATATAACAAAACATGTATTTGAACACTACCAATCCTACCTTTAATCTAGATAGAAAATAACAGGTGTACAGGTACATCAACCCAACCCAACAGATCTGCAACAAATGCTCCCTCCTACCCGAAGGTTACAATATTCAGTGTTTGTTGACTCTGTTAGGGACGTGGATAGTAATTTGTCATGCTATAGTAAGTGGGTTTGTTGTGCTGAAATGCATTATACATGAGAGTTGTTTAGTGTCGTGTCAAAAGCAAGGAAACTCCCAACAACAACCACGTTAAACAAGACTTAGCTTGGCTGTTACTCCAGTTCTCCGGATAATGAAACTAAATGGTGTTTGTTTTAGAGCTGATCCGTGCACAGTGATTTCTGAATGAATAGATATCTTGTGTCAATGCCGCTAAGAGAAAAAGAAAGAAAGGGGATTTTGTTGGCCTGGAGGGGCATTTTAATGGTGTGTGAAATTGTAGGGGAAACGCTTCAATTACACAGAAGAACAGAACTGACTCTAATCTCTCTACACTGTTAACCTGAGTTGGTGTTTTAGCGGTCTGATAGGTTTTACTTGTTCCTCTACAGCTCCCTTAAAATAGATGACTGCACCCACCCACCCACACAGCCCTCGACTATTCTCGACATCACCATGGGGACGCCGATAGACGCGCTGCTGCACAGACTTCACAGAGGCTGCACCACGTCCATATTGGGAGTTTGTCGATCAACAGCTCAGACTAATCTGCACATCAAAGAGAGGACGTCAAGCCATCGTGATGTGAGAGGATGTAACACAGCAGATACGTGGAGCCTTCCGGAAGTTTTGTGATCCAAATCTGGTAAAACATTTGTGGAGGATGTCGCCCAGTTTATAAACACAGTGAAACATCCATGGTCTGAAGAGGTTGGAAAATTAATGAACAGTCAG
>CAKALU010068282.1:0-11193 GCA_916700995.1 Hozukius guyotensis
GAATGTACAGTGGACGTTTGTACAGAAATAACTGCTGCAGCTCCTCCAGACCAACAGAGGTTTCCCGTGTCTTGTGAAGTGACGGGGCTCCGCAGAGAGAAACGTTATCGTCTCCGACCAAAACTCCGGCGTCTCCCCTGTTCCCTCCGGCCGCGGTCGGGAGGCTGAGGCGGGAAAAGCCAACACTAGGATCAGCATTGATTCATGGAGAGACCTTCGTCTGGTCAGCTAACATTACTGCCAAGCAGCTGAAATATAGAGTGATATTGTGCTTTTAGCTGACGTGTGTCTCCTCACTGTGTTGAGCGATGCTCCTTCATGTCTATGTAGAGCGAGCACAAGCGCCAGCAACAGGACGCTGACTTTAGTTGACTTAACGACCACAGGTGAAGCTGTTAACAAGACATTTCTGATTCTTACAAACAGTCCCTTTAATGTTACATTTTCTGTAGTTAAATCTGAAACTCATGTGAATATATGACAGCAGGATAAACAATGTGATCAAGCATATTTTAACCATTGTCCATGGTTGGTATGGATTCATTAGGTATACTAGCTTCATATGATGCCAGTATCTTTGTATTAACGTGTTATTTTCTCGTTAACTTTGACAACCCTAACAGTACTTGAGTAAATGTACTTAGTTACTTGTCTGTCATGTTCTCTGGTTGATATATTATTGATGAATTGATCAGTGCAGATCGTATTGATTGATACAGAGGAGATGTGGAGCTCGGTTCTGCCGCTGCTGGTCGGTCTGAGTCCAGCGGTTCTGTTCCTGCTGCAGCTTCCTGACTACACCACCACACAGGAAGAACGCTGGCAGGACTACAAATATGGCCACCATCAAGGCTCGGAGCTGCAGGACCCCAAGCCTTTCTGCTCCTGGAAATGTCTCCTGTTCACCCTGCAGTGGCCCGGAGCCTTCTGTCAGGTGAGCTTCACCATCATCATCATCACCAGCATCATCATCATCATCATCATCATCATCATCATCATCATCATCATCATCATCATCATCAGTAATCATTACGTGTTACGTGTTACGTGTTGAAGCCGCTGTTAAATTGTCCGACAAGATGGAGGCATCCTAAATTGTTTCTGAGTGACAAGAAAGAGGAGGGAGGGAAGGAAAGGATGCAGGAATGAAGGGAAGGAGGACGTTGAGAAGGAAAGGAGATGGTAAGGAAGGAAAAGAGGAAGTGGGAATGAAATGAGGAGTTAGGGAAGTAAAGGAGGAGGTATTGAGAGATATGAGGAGATTGTAAAGGAGAGAAGGAGGTGAGGATGGAAGAATAGAGGGGATAACAAAGGAAACGAGGAGGTAGGGAAGGAAAGGAGGAGGTAGTGAGAGATATGAGGAGATTGTAAAGGAGAGAAGGAGGTGAGGATGGAAGAATAGAGGGGATAACAAAGGAAATGAGGAGTTAGGGAAGGAAAGGAAGAAATAAGATTAGGAAGTAGTGAGGGAAATGAGGAGGGAAGGATGGATTAAGGAGGTAGAGAGGAAAAAGAGAAGATTGTGACGAAGAAAGGAGGTAAGGGAGGAAAAAAGGAAAAAGGAAACAAGGAGGTAGGGAAGGAAATGGGGAGGTAATGAAGAGGTGGCGAATTAAAGGAGGAGGCTATGAGGAGATAGTGGAGGAAAGGAGGAGGTAGTGAGAGAGAAGAGGAGATTGTAAGGGAGAAAAGGAGGTGAGGGTGGAAGAATAGAGGGGATAACAAAGGAAACGAGGAGGTAGGGAAGGAAAGGAGGAGGTGCTAAGAAAAAGAAAGGAAGAAATAAGATTAGGAGGTAGTGAGGGAAATGAGGAGGGAAGGATGGATTAAGGAGGTAGAGAGGAAAAAGAGAAGATTGTGACGAAGAAAGGAGGTAAGGGAGGAAAAAAGGAAACGAGGAGGTAGGGAAGGAAATGGGGAGGTAAGGAAGGAAGGAAGTTCTGAGGAGGTAAGAAAGGAGGCAACAAATGAAAACGGGATAGTGAAGGGAGTGAGAAAAAAAGAAGGAAGGAAAGGACCAAGTTGAGAGGGAGAGTTAGGAAAGGAAGGAAAGAAGGAGGGAGTGAAGGAAAGAAAGAAATGAGGATGTAGGGAAGGAAATGACGAGGTAGGGAAGGGCTAGAGAAGGTAAGGAAGTAAATGATAAGTTAAGCAAGGAAACGGGTAAGGAAAGAAAACAGGAGATTGTCAAACAAAGGGGAGTGAATAAGGAAAGGAGGAATTAAGGATGTAACAAGGACATAAAGAAAGAAATTAGGAGGTAGGGACGGACAGAGGAGCTAAGGAAGTAAATGAGGTGGCGAATTAAAGGAGGAGGCTATAAGGAGATAGTGGAGGAAAGGAGGAGGTAGAGAAGGAAATGAGGATGTAAGGAAGTAGAGTATGTCAAAGAGAAGATGCTGAATCCGATTCCTTGACGTTCTGTTAACATGTTTAATAACTACTGAGGACTCCAACATGGCTGCTGTCTGTTAACATGCCGTCCGTCCGTCTGTCCGTCTCCTCTGCAGTCTTTGGACAAAGAGACTCTCTGCACGATCCCTCCGAACGTCAACAACTGGACGATCCACGGCCTGTGGTAAATATATCCCCTGCAGAACATCACGTTTCGGACACTTCATCGACCTGAAGTTCTAATGAATGTGGCTTTATTTCATTTATTTTGTATCGGGGTCAAAATGACCTCAGTTGCATATAAATATAACAGAAATAATGTTTACTTGAAATCACTGAAAACTAAATCAGAGGATGCTGAATAAGCTTTTAAAGACTTTTATTGTTGAAGGTTTCATGTTTGTTTCCTGCAGGCCCATTAAGGTTCAGCACTGCTGCAACTGCTGGCCGATGTTCCCGTCTGACGTCCAGGTGAGTCCCAGTCAGGATCAGCTCACCTGGTTACCGGGTTACCTGGTTACCTGGTTACCAGGGTCAGAGGTCGCTGATAAATCTGATCTGATGTCTGTCTGTCCTCCAGGAGCTGGAGGCAGAGCTGACTGAACACTGGCCGTCCTTACTGAGAAAACAATCCAGCTTCCACTTCTGGTACGAGAGATTGTTTGTTAGTTGCAGTCGTGATGTTAACATGCATTGATATGTTATTACCAGCATTAATCTGTGTGTGTGTGTGTGTGTGTGTGTGTGTGTGTGTGTGTGTGTGTGTGTGTTTGTTTGTGTTTAACAGGAAAGACGAGTGGAAGAAACATGGTGCTTGTGCAGCGTGTGTTGAAGGAATGAACTCTCCACTCAGATACTTCCAGATCTGCCTCAAACTACGAGGACAGTTTGATATCCACAAGTTAGTTCACACTTTGACGGCCTTATATTTTTCTTTTTTTGTGTAATTTTCTTGTAGCGTTAAAACCTTAGTGATATTTAACTTTGGTGAATCAAATAGTGAATGCAGAAAGTCAAAGTTTATCACAAAGTTTTCTGTTTTCCCTGCAGGTTGCTGGAGGGCGCCGGTATCACTCCGTCCTGTGAACGACCCTACAAGGTCAAAACAAACACTGAGAATTCATGCTGTTAAAATCTGAAACCATTTTCACCTGTTGTATTACTTGACTTTATATAACTAAATACTTTATATAAATAATACTTTATATAACTAAATACTTCATATAAATAATACTTTATATAACTAAATACTTTCTATAAATAATACTTTATATAACTAAATACGTGAGAAAAATGTCATAGAATAGTATGTCGACATACTATACTATGACTTTTTTTTCCACGAAATTTTTGTTCATGAAAAAAGTCATAGTATTGTATATCAAAAAATATAAAAAAGGTCATAGTATAGTATGTCGAAAAATATTATGAAAAAAATTTCATAGTATAGTATATCGAAAAATTTCGTGATGTCTTGAGTATAGTATGTCGAAATATTTTATGGAAAAAGTCGTAGTATAGTATGTCGAAAACTTTCATGAAAAAAATTCTTAGTATAGTATGTCGAAAACTTTCATGAAAAAAAGTCATAGTATAGTATGTCGAAATATTTTATGGAAAAAGTCTTAGTATAGTATGTCAAAACAAATTTATGAAAAAAAGTCATAGTATAGTATGTCGAAAAATTTTATGAAAAAAAGTCATAGTATAGTATGTCGAAAACTTTCATGAAAAAAAGTCATAGTATAGTATGTCGAAAACTTTCATGAAAAAAAGTCATAGTATAGTATGTCGAAATATTTTATGGAAAAAGTCTTAGTATAGTATGTCAAAGATTTTTATGAAAAAACGTCATAGTATAGTATGTCGAAAAATTCTTTGAAATAAGTCATGGTATATTGTGTCAAAATTTTGTATTAAAAATTTCATGAAAAAAGTCATAGTATAGTATGTCGAAAAATTTTATGAAAAAAAGTCATATTATAGTATGTCGAAAAATTTTATGGAAAAAAGTCATGGAAAAAAAGTCATAGTATTGTATATCAAAAAATATAAAAAAGGTCATAGTATAGTATGTCGAAAAATTTTATGAAAAAAAACGTCATAGTATAGTATGTAGAAAAATTTCATGTAAAAAGTCATAGTATAATATGTCGAAAAATATGAAAAAAATTTCATAGTATAGCATGTTGAAAAATTTCGTGAAGTCTTGAGTATAGTATGTCGAAATATTTTATGGAAAAAGTTATAGTTATATTATGTCGAGAATTTATGAAAAAAATGTCATATTATAGTATGTCGAAAAATTTCGTGAAAAAAGTCTTGAGTATAGTATGTCGAAATATTTTATGGAAAAAGTCTTAGTATAGTATGTCAAAAAATGTTATGAAAAAACGTCATAGTATAGTATGTCGAAAAATTTCATGAAAAAAAAGTCATAGTATAGTATGTCGAAAAATTTTATGAAAAAAGTCATAGTATAATATGTCGAAAAATATGAAAAAAATTTCATAGTATAGCATGTTGAAAAATTTCGTGATGTCTTGAGTATAGTATGTCGAAATATTTTATGGAAAAAGTCGTAGTTTAGTATGTCGAAAAATTTCAGGGAGAAAAAAGTCATAGTATAGTATGTCGAAAAATTTCGTGAAAAAAGTCTTGAGTATAGTATGTCGAAAAATGTCATGAAAAAACGTCATAGTATAGTATGTCGAAAACTTTCATGAAAAAAGTCATAGTATAGTATGTCGAAAAATTTCATGGAAAAAAGTCATGGAAAAAAAGTCATAGTATTGTATATCAAAAAATATATAAAAAAAGGTCATATTATAGTATGTCGAAAAATTTCATGAGAAAAAAGTCATAGTAAAGTATGTCGAAAAATTTCGTGAAAAATGTCTTGAGTATAGTATGTTGAAATATTTCATGGAAAAAGTCGTAGTATAGTATGTCGAAAAATTTCATGGAAAAAAGTCATAGTATAGTATGTCGAAAACTTTCATGAAAAAAATTCTTAGTATAGTATGTCGAAGAATTCTTTGAAATAAGTCATGGTATATTGTGTCAAAATTTTTTATTAAAAAAGTCATGAAAAAAAGTCATATTATAGTATGTCGAAAACTTTCATGAAAAAAAGTCATAGTATAGTATGTCGAATTATTTTATGAAAAAAGTTATAGTTATATTATGTCGAAAAATTTCATGAAAAAACATCATAGTATAGTATGTCGAAATATTTTATGGAAAAAGTCTTAGTATAGTATGTCAAAAAATGTTATGAAAAAACGTCTTAGTATAGTATGTCGAAAAATTCTTTGAAATAAGTCATGGTGTATTGTGTCAAAAAATTTTATTAAAAATTTCATGAAAAAAGTCATAGTATTGTATATCAAAAAATATAAAAAAGGTCATAGTATAGTATGTCGAAAAATTTTATGAAAAAAAACGTCATAGTATAGTATGTCGAAAAATTTCATGAAAAACGTCATAGTATAATATGTCGAAAAATATGAAAAAAATTTCATAGTATAGCATGTTGAAAAATTTCGTGATGTCTTGAGTATAGTATGTCGAAATATTTTATGGAAAAAGTTATAGTTATATTATGTCGAGAATTTATGAAAAAAATGTCATATTATAGTATGTCGAAAAATTTCATGAAAAACGTCATAGTATAGTATGTCGAAAAATTCTTTGAAATAAGTCATGGTGTATTGTGTCAAAAAATTTTATTAAAAATTTCATGAAAAAAGTCATAGTATTGTATATCAAAAAATATAAAAAAGGTCATAGTATAGTATGTCGAAAAATTTTATGAAAAAAAACGTCATAGTATAGTATGTAGAAAAATATTATGAAAAAAATTTCATAGTATAGCGTGTTTAAAAATTTCGTGATGTCTTGAGTATAGTATGTCGAAATATTTTATGGAAAAAGTCGTAGTATAGTATGTCGAAAAATTTCAGGGAGAAAAAAGTCATAGTATAGTATGTCGAAAACTTTCATGAAAAAAGTCATAGTATAATATGTCGAAAAATTTTATGAAAAAAAGTCATACTATATAGTATGTCGAAATATTTTATGAAAAAAGTTATAGTTATATTATGTCGAAAAATGTTATGAAAAAAATTTCATAGTATAGTATGTCGAAAAATTTCGTGAAAAAAGTCTTGAGTATAGTATGTCGAAAAATTTCATGGAAAAAAATCATGGAAAAAAAGTCATAGTATTGTATATCAAAAAATATAAAAAAAAAGGTCATAGTATAGTATGTAGAAAAATATTATGAAAAACATTTCATAGTATAGTATGTTGAAAAATTTCGTGAAAAATGTCTTGAGTATAGTATGTCGAAATATTTTATGGAAAAAGTCGTAGTTTAGTATGTCTAAAAATTTCAGGGAGAAAAAAGTCATAGTATAGTATGTCGAAAACTTTCATGAAAAAAATTCTTAGTATAGTATGTTGAAAAATTCTTTGAAATAAGTCATGGTATATTGTGTCAAAAATTTTGAATTTAAAGAAGTCATGAAAAAAAGTCATATTATAGTATGTCGAAAAATGTCATAAAAAAAGTCATAGTCGTATGTCGAAAAATTTCATGAAAAAAAGGTCATTGTAAAGTATGTCGAAAAATTTCATGAAAAAAAGTCACAGTATAGTATGTCGAAACGTGTTGTTTTCATTGAGTGGTTCCAGATGTTCCTGTACAGATTGTCAGGTGTGTGTTCTCCTGTTAGTGTGAATGATTATCTTCTCTCCTGCTTTCTGTTTCCTGTCTCTGCAGGTTGTGGAGGTCCATCAGGTCCTGGCTCCACATTTTGGAGACAAACATGAGATCCAGTGTGTTACAGACAACAAGGTCAGATCTTCTGTGTTTATATATCTATTTTTATATTTTTATACTTTAATATTTTAATAGTATTTAATGGTATTTGTTCCTACTCTAATGTGAGGGTTTGTTTAATATTAGTTTCTTCTGGAGCAAATCTGAGCGTGAGAACAAAAGCTATAAAACCCCCGATCTGTTCTCTCCAGAGACTTTCAATAAAACTATCAGTCTGATCTTAACAGGATCGGAGAGGTTGAGACTTACCAGGCCATAACAAGACATAAACCTTATTTATGAATAATGATATCGCTGCAGTGCTGCTGTTCATTGGTCTGCTGGGACTCAACAACCAGCTCTGACTCTTATTGCTATCATTTCTGGGTTCCTATATGGTTGTTTAGCATCTTTTTGTGACTGTTTTGGGTTCTTATATGGTTGTTTTGGGTTCCTATATGGTTGTTTAGCATCTTTGTGTGGTTGTTTTGGGTTCCTATATGGTTGTTTAGCATCTTTTTGTGACTGTTTTGGGTTCCTATATGGTTGTTTTGGGTTCCTATATGGTTGTTTAGCATCTATGTGTGGTTGTTTTGGGTTCCTATATGGTTGTTTAGCATCTTTGTGTGACTGTTTTGGGTTCCTATATGGTTGTTTAGCATCTTTGTGTGACTGTTTTGGGTTCCTATATGGTTGTTTTGGGTTCCTATATGGTTGTTTTGGGTTCCTATATGGTTGTTTAGCATCTTTGTGTGACTGTTTTGGGTTCCTATATGGTTGTTTTGGGTTCCTATATGGTTTGTTTTGGGTTACTATATGGTTGTTTAGCATCTTTTTGTGGTTGTTTTGGGTTCCTATATGGTTGTTTAATTCAATTCAATTCAATTCCAATTCAATTTATTTTTGTATAGTGTCAAATCACAACAGAAGTTATCTCAAGACGCTTTATATATAGAGCAGGTCTATGACCGTACACCATAGTTTAGAGACCCAACAGTATCCACCAAGCGCGCTGTGGCCAGGAAAAACTCCCCGATTACTGGGAAGAAACCTGGAGCAGAACCGGGCGCCGGGCGGGCGGCCATCTGCCGAGACCGGCTGGGGGGATAGAGAGAGAGAGAGAGAGAGAGAATAATAGCCTAGCAGTTGTAATAGCTAATACAAGTAGGACTGATAACACAAAACCAATAGTAGTGGATGGAAAGAGTGATAATACAACTATCGGAATTGATGTCATTGAGTCGTCCTCAGACGGGCTTTCAAGCGGAGCTTCCAGCTGTCTCAGTCCACCATACATCTGGCTAGCTCGCCAGCACTGTCCAGCATCTCTCCTCAGTACGTCCATGTGTGTTGGTGTGGGACGTCCCTGTGATCGATGCCCGTGCGTTGGTTTAGCATCTTTGTGTGGTTGTTTTGCTTGTTTCCGTGGTTGTTGCATTTCTTTGGGATTGTTTTGGACTTTGATGTGGTTGTTTTATGCCTCTGAGATGTTTCCGGGGGGTTTCTCTGGGGGCGTTTTGTATGTTAGTCGTTCATTTTACGACTCTTTGGGGTTGTTTTCTGTTTCTCCGTGGTCTTTATTGATGTTTTTGTGGACGTTTTATCTGTTTGTGGTTGTTCTGACGTCAGCATCATCCTGTCTTAAAACACATTTTTTATTGCCAACTCCTTCCTTTCTCACAACTACACTATTTGTTTTCAAATCTCCCTGGACTGGAAAGCCCTTTGGATCACTGCTTTAAGTATTATATAAATAAAAGTATTATTATTATTGAAGTAAAGGGATGTAGTCTTTCACAAACAATGTGCTCCTGGTGTAAATATAGAATAGACAAAGTTAATACGAAGTTACAGATCGGTGGCCGGTAGACGTTAAGACGTCTCAATCTGGACCAAAGTGTTGGACAGGTAGACGGACCAGGTGTAGACTCTTCTGGTAGAGGTACTGACTTTAGAGTTCACTCAAACATACATGAAGCTACTGAAGTATCAGCTGTGGTAATAATAAGTAACCGGTATCCTACCAGTGGCAGGAGCTGTGTTTCATCCCTGCTCCTCTTCCTCTCCTCCCTCAGGGCAGAGAGGTGTGGTTTCAGGTGAAGATCCCGCTGTCTCACAACCTGACTGTCGGCTGTGATCGCCACGACGACGCTGACGGGGACCCAGCGTCCAGGTCTGGCCCGGGAAGGAACTCCTCCCACGGGCATCCCTGCCCCGATCAGGACCCCTTCTACTACTTCCCCATAAACCACGAGGAGCCACAGCGGCCCTGCGGCTAACAGAGCTAACAGCGCTAACAGCGCTAACAGAGCTAACAGCTGCTTCTTACAGATGTTATAAATAAATAAAAAAACTAAATACAGTAAAATGTTTGGATGGTGGAAACAAAATACCAAAGATGGTTTTAAAGTTTGTAACTGAACAGCTCAAACAATTACTAATAAATACATTTAAACCATTCACATGTGTTGTCAAAGGTGTTTTCTTTTCCTCTGAATCATTAATTAAATCTATTTTACACTTAATTGTTTCTCTCTCCCACTAAAGAGGCGTTTTCTGACCGAACGAACTTCATAGTTCTAAGAACCTCCTGATTAATTGTGTTCGCACTATTAGAACTATTAGAACTATTAGAACTAGGAACGATAGTTTGGAGGGACTATTTTAGCTAGCACTTGTTTCTTTAGCTCAGTGGGTGTGATTTGTGCTAATGAGTTAGCCTTACAGAGGTTAACTCATTAGCATAAAGGCTAACCCAGTAGCACAAAGGTTAACCCAGTAGCACAAAGGTTAACCCAGTAGTTAAAGGCTAACCCAGTAGCACAAAGGTTAACCCAGTAGCACAAAGGTTAACCCAGTAGTTAAAGGCTAACCCAGTAGCACAAAAGTTAACCCGGTAGCACAAAAGTTAACCCAGTAGCACAAATCTTAACCCAGTAGCACAAATCTTAACCCAGTAGCAAAAAAGTTAACCCAGTAGCACAAATCTTAACCCAGTAGCAAAAAAGTTAACCCAGTAGCACAAATCTTAACCCAGTAGCACAGATACTAACCCAGTAGCACAAAAGTTAAACCAGTAGCACAAAAGTTAACCCAGTAGCACAAATCTTAACCCAGTAGCACAAATCTTAACCCACTAGCACAAATCTTAACCCAGTAGCACAAAGGTTAACCCAGTTACACAAAGGTTAACCCAGTAGTTAAAGGCTAACCCAGTAGCACAAAAGTTAACCCACTAGCACAGATACTAACCCAGCAGCACAAAAGTTAACCCAGTAGCACAAATCTTAACCCAGTAGCAAAAAAGTTAACCCAGTAGCAAAAAAGTTAAAGTTATTTAACAGAGTTATTTATTTATTCTAATATTACAAATAAAGCTAAGAGAGCGCATGAAAAGTAGCGAACTAGCCGGACGGCTAACGCCACTTCATCTTTCTTATTGGCGGTGCGAATGCAAACAGAAAAATGTAGCTCTACAGGGAGCTCCCCAGAACTGTTTGGTCCAAAAACACCTCGTTGTTTAGGGTGTTCAGGTTTAGGGTGTTTAGGGTGTTTAGGTTTAGGGTGTTTAGGTTTAGGGTGTTTAGGGTGTTCAGGTTTAGGGTGTTTAGGGTGTTCAGGTTTAGGGTGTTTAGGGTGTTCAGGTTTAGGGTGTTCAGGTTAAGGGTGTTCAGGTTTAGGGTGTTCAGGGTGTTCAGGTTTAGGGTGTTCAGGTTCAGGGTGTTCAGGTTAAGGGTGTTCAGGTTTAGGGTGTTCAGGGTGTTCAGGTTTAGGGTGTTCAGGTTTAGGGTGTTTAGGGTGTTCAGGTTTAGAGTGTTCAGGTTTAAGGTGTTCAGGTTTAGGATGTTCAGGGTGTTCAGGTTAAGGGTGTTCAGGTTTAGGGTGTTCAGGTTTAGGGTGTTTAGGGTGTTCAGGTTAAGGGTGTTCAGGTTTAGGGTGTTTAGGGTGTTCAGGTTTAGAGTGTTCAGGTTTAG
>CAKALU010068285.1:0-18297 GCA_916700995.1 Hozukius guyotensis
CAAAATGTTGGCGAGGAAAAACTGTCATGGTCATTTCCAAAGGGGTCCCTTGACCTCTGACCTCCAGATATGTGAATGTAAATGGGTTCTATGGGTACTCACGAGTCTCCCCTTTACAGACATGCCCACTTTATGATAATCACATGCAGTTTGGGGCAAGTCATAGTCAAGTCAGCACACTGACACACTGACAGCTGTTGTTGCCTGTTGGGCTGCAGTTTGCCATGTTATGATTTGAGCATATTGTTTTATGCTAAATGCAGTACCTGTGAGGGTTTCTGGACAATATCTGTCATTGTTTTGTGTTGTCAGTTGATTTCCAGTTATAAATATATACATACATTTGCATAAAGCAGCATATTTGTCCACTCCCATGTTGATAAAAGTATTAAATACTTGACAAATCTCCCTTTAAGGTACATTTTGAACAGATAAAAAATGTGATGTGTCTTCAGGGCGAGACAGCAGGTCAACAGTAGATGTCACATAGAAGTGGTGTACATCATCTGAAAGCTGGGAACCTGAAGATTAATTTGAGTTGTAAAAATGAATTGTAAAAGTGTACAAGAGTTTAGAACATTATGATAGAAGTATATGATGACCATCCTCATGCTCTATTATGTCTCATAAGTTGTTGCAGCAATTTTTGGGTTGATACCATTTGTTACACAGATTTAGTGCTAAATTTAACCATTTTTTACTACTTGAGAATTGGTAAAAACAACAATAATCCCTCCAAAATACCACATTAAGACACCAAGACCTTGAGGAACACCGTAGAAAAAAAGCCATGCTGTGATTTGGGATCAAAAACTTTTGACATTTTGGAGATTTCTGAAGGAATTGCATTTTTCGGCGATTGGATTGTTAATCTACCAAAGAAAGCCATCCATCCTCTGAATGCTCTAGGTCTCTAGTTTGTGGCTGTAAAGTTTCATGATGCTGTGATTATCCTAGAGGTCACCACAGGCCACAATGTAGTCAATTAGAATCAGAATCAGATAAAAGGTTGTTGGCCACGGCAAGGCAACGGAAATGTGTCTGACACGTCTCATGAACAGGTTACAGAGTTTTGATGGAACCGCTTCAGCCCTTTTTAGCTTCAGTGGTGAAAACGTGTTTCAAGTCATCACAAAAAGTGAAGCGTACCTGTAATTCTTCCTCTTAGATATTGCAGAAGCTCATTGGTTCCTTTCTGTGATGAGGACAAAAGAAGAGGAGTGCAAGCAGTTATAAGGCACTACAGTACCAGCTGATACAGTATATACACACACACACAGAACCATCTCTAAGCTTAAAATCACTGTAAATCTCTAACACTGTGATTTTTAGAGAGTGTTCATAAAGGCTGAACTACCACTGCGTTATCTCCTCTGTGTCTGTGTGTCAGTGTGTCACCTACAGCGAGCAGGTCTCTCCTGATTCCTCTCAGAGGGTTTCCCTCCAACAGCAACACCTTCAGATTGGGCAGCAGGCTGAGAGAAGCTGGAAGACTGACAGAGAAAGATCCCATTCACATGAAATACCTGAAACTCAGGTGACAACGATGTACTGACAGCAGGGCTGCACGATTCTGGCCAAAATGCTAATCACGATTATTTTTTTATCGATATTGAGCTCACGATTATTTATCACGATTACTCATAGATTTTAGGGACAAAATATTTTTATTGCAATTTCGCATTTAAAAAAAACAGAGCTCTGCTTTCACTTCCATGTTGTGCTACATTCCAACCGTGTTGTTATTATGTTATGTAAGGGATAATGTACAGCGAGCCGGTCATTGTTGTGAAAGCATCCCTGACAAGGCGATGCGAGGGGTGCATCTTCGCCCTGAAGGGGATTCTTTCACAACAATGACCCGCCAGCTTTACATTATCCTGCTTATTACACAGCTGCTTACTGAAGAAATCAATATTTTGACACAAAAATGGTCCGCCAGAGTCCGACATCAGAGCTGCGCCCGTAGCAACGGTCTATTATACAGAAATTACAGACCGCAGAACGCCGTGATTGACCAATCAGAATCGAGTATTCAACACAGCCGTGTAATAAAATATTCTGATTTTACTTTGGTATAGTCATCTATAGCAGTTATTTGCATAAAAACACACAATTCAAATGATTAGGAAATAAATGATTGTATTTTTATTAGGGCTGTCAGCGTTAACGTAAATTCGTTTTAACGGCACTAGTTTCTTTAATGCATTAACGCAATTGATCTTTCGGAGGTTGTAGAGGGCACAGAAAACCTAAGGAATCCATTGGTACCAGGTTAAATAAAAACTGTCATGGTCATTTTCAAAGGGGTCCCTTGACCTCTGACCTCAAGATATGTGAATGAAAATGGGTTCTATGGGTACCCACGAGTCTCCCCTTTACAGACATGCCCACTTTATGATAATCATGCAGTTGGGGGCAAGTCATAGTCAAGTCAGCACACTGACACACTGACAGCTGTTGTTGCCTGTTGGGCTGCAGCTTGCCATGTTATGATTTGAGCATATTTTTTTATGCTACAGTACCTGTGAGGGTTTCTGGACAATATCTGCTATTGTGTTGTGTTGTTAATTGATTTCCAATAATAAATATATACATACATTTGCATAAAGCAGCATATTTGCACACTCCCATGTTGCTAAGAGTATTAAATACGTGACAAATCACCCTTTAAGGTACATTTTGAACAGATAAAAAATGTGATTAATTTGCGATTAATCGCGATTAACTACGGACAATCATGCGTTTAATCGCGATTCAATATTTTAATCGATTGACAGCCCTAATATTCATTTAAGTATTTGCTTTGATAAAAATAAATATTGGCATTAGTAGTTCTAATTATATATTATAAGCTGCTTAGAGTTAGCGTTAGGAAATTAAACAGGTCATAATTCTCTCTCTATCATCTATTTTATATTGCTTAACTTCTCCAAATAAATCCAGTTGTCCCCTTCAAACAACTGGATTTATTCAACTTTCTCGCCAAAAACGACATTTTACAAGATTACATTTGAACGCATCATGATAGCGTTATAATTTACCATTGCCCAATACTCATTTGACTGAGTAGAGCTTGAACGCACCACAGTGTAACACAACGGAACCTCCGTTAACGGAGCTCTGTAGCTCAGACGCTCAGACGCTGTCAGCAGACGAGTCGGTCACTGTGATACTCTGAGCAGCATCATGGGAATGAATTACAATATAATAAGTCTCTGATTATGTTAGTTGTTCCAGATGTTTTTAAGGTTGTTCCTCCACGGCTTATTTTGGACTTACAGTTGTGACAAATTGGCAGCTTTATGTCTTCTTCACTCACACTGAAGAACTTCCACACCGACGACATGTTGTGTGTGTCTGTGACGTTACTGACTGTGCCGCTGTGTGCCGACGTAAAACCGTCATGTGGCGGCTGCACACGTGTGTGTGTGACCGGCAAAAAATATGTGGACAGATATATGAGACTGCTGAAAACCGGCCGGATTCAATCGGCTGCTGATTGACGGTTCATCTCTAGCTGTTACTTTAAGAAGCGCTTGATTTATGCAGCAGAGTTTTCTATGAGCTGAGCACTCATTTTAAACGTCAATATCGCAGTCGATCGTGTTCATTTAATTGTGGGAAGCCAAAATCATGATCACGATTAACATTTGATTAATCATGCAGCCCTGACTGACAGTGTCTATTGATTATATCACTCAACATCCAGAATTTGAATATAGTGCAGGAGTGTGTAAATGTGTTCCGATGGCAGAGACTGAGTGTTAGTTAGATTTGTTACAGACTGGATACTTCAATCATGTGTTGAGTTTGGCTCATGGGCAAAAACAGTTGACCGGTGTCACAACGCCGTTGACCTACGTGGTGACATCATTGTTGGTGAGGTCGAGGCGTGTGAGCGTGCTCAGTAAGGTGATCTGTTCAGGGAGGGTTTTGATCTTGTTGTCTCGGAGTTCTAGAAGAGAGATGGCTTTCAGGCAGGCCAGCTGCTCCGTCTCCAGCTGCTCAATGTGGTTGTTCCCCACATACAACTCCTACACACACACACACACACACACACACACACACACAATTAGAATATATTAACATCATTTAAAGGGGAACAACGACCAACATTAATATTAGGGCTGTGAATTGATTAAAATATTTAATCCCGATCAATCACAAATTAATTGCACATTTTTTATCCGTTGAAAATGTACCTTAAAGGGAGATTTGTCAAGTATTTAATACTCTTATCAACACGGGAGTGGACAAATATGCTGTTTTATGCATATGTATGTATATATTTATTACTGGAATTCAATTAACAACAAAAAACAATGACAGATATTGTCCAGAAACCCTCACAGGTACTGCATTTAGCATTAAAAATATGCTCAAATCATAACATGGCAAACTGCAGCCCAACAGGCAATCTATGGTATCCATAGAACCCATTTACATTCACATATCTTGAGGTCAGAGGTCAAAGGTCCCTAAAATTAAGCCTAACTTTGGAGCGTTATTTAACGTCCTTCGCGACAAGCTAGTATGACGTGGTTGATAGCAGTGGATTCCGGAGGTTTTCTAGTTTCATATGATGCCACTCCAGCTTTAAAATTGAGCCCACTACAACCTCCGAAAGATCTATTGTGTTAATGAAATTAGTGGCGTTAAAACGAATTTGCGTTAACGCGTTATTATTGCGTTAACTTTGACAGCCCTAGTTAATATAATTCTGATGATGGAAAAAACACTGTAACTTGCTCATGCAGGCGTATATTGCGAGGGCGCGCCGGGAAACCACAAGGTGGCAGCGTCATCACGGTAAACAGTTACTGCCTGTCATCGGTGATATGAATGGAGTAATGGATCGCTCCGTTCCAGTGGACAGCACTTGCATAAACTACAACTACTGGAAGACGAAAGAAGTCAGGAAGGTATGACTCAGTCTGTGTTTATTGTTAACATAAAATAGATTCAGAAAGTGACAGCATGTTTATTCATATTCTATACTCCATTCATATCACCGCTGACGGGCAGTTACTGTTTACCATGATGGCGCTGCCACCGATCAGCCATAACATTATGACTACCTGCCTAATATTGACAAGGTCCCCCTTTTGCCTGCCAAAACAGCCCTGACCCGTCGAGGCATGGACTCCACTAGACCTCTGAAGGTCTGCTGTGGTATCTGGCACCAAGCCGTCAGTAGCAGATCCTTTAAGTCCTGTATAAGTTGTGAGGTGGGGCCTCCGTGGATCGGACTTGTTTGTCCAGCACATCCCACAGATGCTCCATTGGATTGAGATCTGGAGAATTTGGAGGCCAAGTCGACACCTCAAACTCGTTGCCATCCACATGATGTAAAAGAAAACGTGATTCATCAGACCGGGCCACCTTCTTCCATTGCTCCGTGGTCCAGTTCTGATGCTCACGACGTGCCCATTGTAGGCGCTTTTGGCGGTGGACACGGGTCATCATGGTGCACCCTGACCGGTCTGCGGCTACGCAGCCCCATACGCAACAAACTGAGATGCACTGTGTGTTCTGACACCTTTCTATCGGAACCAGCATTAACTTTTTCAGCAGTTTGAGCTCCAGTAGCTCTTCTATTGGATCGGACAACACGGGCCAGCCTTCGTTCCCCACGTGCATCAATGAGCCTCGGGTCTGACCCTGTTGCCGGTTCACCGGTTTTCCTTCCTTGGACCACTTTTGGTAGGTCCTGACCACTGTAGACCGGGAACATCCCACAAGAGCTGCAGTTCTGGAGATGCTCTGACCCAGTCGTCTAGACAGCACTATCTGGCCCTCGTCAAAGTCGCTCACATCCTTACGCTGGCTCATTTTTTCTGCTTCCAACACAAAGTTCAAAATGTTCACTTGCTGTCTAATATAGCCCCCCCACTGCCAGGTGCCATGGTAACCAGATAGTCAATGTTATTCAGTTCACCTGTCAGTGGTCATAATGTTATGGCTGATCAGTGTATAGCCTCCAGATTAATACATTTTTTTTTTAAAATGACTGTTGTTTCCCATTTTTTTATATATAAATTAAACAAACTGAATGTAATTTGAATCATATTTGCAAGGTAACTTTATTTATTAGACATTACCCATATTGCTCTCGCTCTTATGTAACAAATGTAGTGTAGCATTACAATCATAGCACGGCACAAACTTTCCCTCTCTTCACTGTGGACGAGCACATTACACAATCCGGTAAATCGATCTGGCCATAGCAGTTCTTTCCTGCACTGTGACAAGAGTGTGTGGTTGAAGCATTAAGTTGTTTAATCTTATTTAGCAGCTGGCTAGTTAGCTAGCTAGCTTGCTAATCAGTCAGCATTATCCACACCACGAACCAGCTCTACACCTGGGAGAAACTCTCATGTTGCTATGGTTACCTTGAGCTCCGGTGCGAGGAGCTTTGGGAGGAGGCGGAGCTGGTTGTGTCTGAGGTAGAGCTGCTCCAGAGCGACCATCTCTGATAGGCTGGCGGGAATGTCAGTCAGCTGGTTGTTGCTGCAGTCCAACAGCTTAACACCTGTGGAATGAAGTCAGAAGTCGGTCAAACAGATACTCTACAGGGCCGTCAGTGTTTCAGAGCTTCAGTGCGCTTGTTAGTACTAAGTCTGGTACCTAACCCAAACCCTAACCCAAACTCACACATGTTCTATTACACAGACTTGTGACGGCTATGGAAAGTTAAAGGTCCCATATCGTGCTCATTTTCAGGTTCATACTTGTATTTTGTGTTTCTAATAGAACATGTTTACATGCTGTAATGTTCAAAAAACACATTATCTTCCTCGTACTGTCTACCTGAATATACCTGTATTTACCCTCTGTCTGAAACGCTCCGTTTTAGGGCATCTCAATGAAATTGTGTTTCTAGGCAACAGCTTGGGTCCATGTTTATTTCCTGTCAGCTGATGTTATTTACGTACACTGCAACAGGAATAAACTGGGACACATTTAGAATGTTTACGTTTAAAACCGTGTAATGATCTAAATATTGTATATTTGTGACATCACAAATGGACAGAAATCCTAATGGCTTGTTTCAAACGCACAATTTGTGCTGGGCTGTGTGTATTTCTCTGTATATTGAGAATTTTGATAGTTTAACAGTATTTATATAGCAATTAAACCTGCTTAATAATATAAAAGACATGAAAATCTCAATTTTTACAATATGGGACCTTTAAAGTTACATCTCCTCTTTTGTACAACTCCCAAGTCTCCAGCTCCGTGACTACTTCACTCAGAGCACCTGTCAATCATGACGTCTCACCCCCTTTTTATAGCATCAAATTACTAATTAAAACCAAACTTATCAGATAAATAAACACTTGAACAAACATCAGCGTGATAAGAACTACCTAAAATTACTAAAACCATCTTTGGGAAAAATATATTTGGTGTGTACTTTGACTTTTTAGTTTGGCCCATGTCCCATCCGCTAACATGTAGGGGGAGGGGCGGCTTTATGAGCTATACTGCAGCCAGCCACCAGGGGGCGATCCAGATGCTTTGGCTTCACTTTTGGGCAGCTGTCATCTCGTCCATCTTTATATACAGTAGGGATGTGACAGTGAGGAAATTTTCACACTGGCTGGTCTTACTTGTGAGCTGGGCCAGGCTGTCGGGCAGACAGCTGAGCTTGTTGTGACCCAGGTTCAGGGTCTGCAGACAGGTGAGACGGCCCAGGCTGGAGGGCAGGCCCTTCAGATGGTTGTTGGACAGGTCCTTCAACCAATAACAACAGACAGGACATCTTCGTCAGCCAATCACACAACACGGCAGAAAAAAGCCTGGTGGGAGAACGTAACACACTACAGTACATGCAGTATGTTGTTAGTTACCAGCTGTGTCAGCTTCTCCAGTTGTCCCAGTTCCTCTGGCAGGCTTTCCAGCAGGTTTTGCTGGAGTGTGATGCTATAGAGGTTCTTCAGAGTACACACCTCCACTGGCAGTGATGTCAGCTGGTTTTGACTGGCCACACAGGAGAACACACACATTAGATTTTAGTTATTGTTTGCCTCTCAGTGGTTAATCCCACTAACACTTCGTTTTTTTGCTGCTGCTGTCAGCCCTTTCTTTCTACATAGAGTTTGCCCTTCATAATGGCCATTTAATTTCATTATAAATGTAATTTATATTTATTTTAGACAGAGAAAGGTTAAAAAACGTGTCGTAATTTGTAAATAATAGTAATAATCCACAATTAAAACCCCGTACTATATTCATTCATGGAACCGTGCAAGTCACTTCATGTTCGACAACACTGTCCTGCCAATATTTCAGAATAAAAGACTTGTATTAACAAATGAAGGAATTCTGTCCACAGAAAAAACGCGAGGGCTTTTATTTTGAAATGAAAGCAGGAAGTGTTGATTTAAAAACAAGTCTTTCTTTTTTTTCATCTCCGTAACATATTCTACAGATACAGACATTGAAACTGTAGTAATGTTGCTGGTATGATGTCAATATACAGTCAATAGATCACTTTCACTGTCTGTTGTTGCTGTAAACCGGGCGGCTTGCGTCAAAAATAGGTGAGACCTCGAATCAGGAATGATTGGCAGACGTGCACTATGAAGAAGTAACTCGTTCGAGATACCTAACTCGAGGGCACGACTTAATAAAAATTTCTCCTAGAGGTCTAGGGAGGCTCCGTACAATTCAAAAGCTTGGATACATCCAATATTAGGTCTGCACTGTGTTTGTTTGTGTGTGTGTGTGTGTGTGTGTGTGTGTGTGTGTACTTGAGTCGCAGTTGCTGGAGCTCCTGCAGTTCTCCCAAAGCACCGGGTAAACTTCTCAGCTGGTTGTCATGGAGCTGCCAGAGCAAAATGAACATTTGAGTTGAACAGATAGAGTTAATGCTACTGATGTCTCAAGTAACAATAGATGCTACTGTATGTATTTAGTGAGTTCAGTGAGTTAGTGTCTCAGTACATAGCAGGTTCTATAGTTAGAGAATTAACGAGTGAAGGCCTTTACACGCCGGGGGTGGGTTTTTTCGTGCAATTAATTCGGATGTCAATATATTTTTTTGAACTCTTGTTTTTTTGTCACGAGTACAATGTGTATGTAATACCCAGTGGAGGAGTTCCTGAGTCAGGCTTCCTACTACTGACTGAGTTGGTGTCACTTACATCCAGCGTAGTGAGTGCAGGCAGTAGTCTGATGTCATCAGACAGTTCTGTGAGCTGATTGGATGAGAGCAGCAGTTTGGTGAGCTCAGTCTGTTCCCACCAGCGATCTGACGCTCCAAAGGACACGTCCTGGTGGGCCTCCTCTGGTGTGTCGGCGTTAAGACGATACACGTCCTGAGGGACTGAGACACACACACACATTTAGCTGGTTAAAGAGGAACAATTCTGGTTTTCAGTATCATCTTTCTGTCACAGAGCTGCTTTACAACACTGACTAGACCTCAGCAGAAATGTGCTGGGGTCTCCAACAGTGATATCACTGCTAGCTACTTGTTCCTGAAGGGGAGCAAATATCATTGAATTAATTTGTTCATTTATCATTTTCATCTCTTCATCTTTTCTCATCTTCTTCTATCTATCAGGTGGAATAATTCAGGACCAGGAAACCCATGGATTCAAACCAAGCCCCCAGGAAGAGCGCCGGTCGTTGAGCCCAACGTTCGTAGAGGCCAAACGGCGGTACTGCAACTTCTGTGTCCGTCACGTGATGCCATTTGGCCCAAAAAGACTTTTTCCCCATAGACTTACATTGAGAAAGAGGCGTCTGTAACTCAGCGGATAATTTTTTTGGAGGTAAATAAATTCCCCAGTACGAACACTCTAATAGCCCTTATTTAAATCAATAGGTTTTAAAAGTTGTAAAACGCACTAATAGCTGAATCCAGAGTACATTTCCCTTCCTCCGTTCATGTGAATGAGACCCAGACCGAGGCTGGAGCGCAAGCCATGACGATGGCGTGACGTTGGGACCCCGCAACCGAGTCATGTGACTGAGCGGACGCTACTGCGCATGTTCCATGTGCCCACGATCCAGGTACTTTTCCAGGCGGAAGTCGAGCCATTTTGGAATGAATGGTGCCCCGCGGTTCCAACGCTGTATCCAGTTCTCTTAATACATCCATGATTCAAACCTATTGGCAATGGTAATACAGGATCCCCCCATTTGCAATTCTGGATTAATGATGGGCAGAAAGCACAAGGAAGCCATGCAGTAACCTGCAGATGGCTCTAAATGCTCTTAAAACTTCTGAGGCCTCTCCTTCGCTCAACTGAAAGACAAATATGGCGTTCCAGCATCACATCTCTTTATGCATCTGCAGACAAGAAACTATGTCCAACTGAATATACAGAGTTTTGAAACATACCCACCCTTTTGTGATTTGCACACTCTCATGAAAAGTAAAAAAAAAAACTAGTATCCCGATTTGTAGATCTATTTACATTACACTATATATACACTATACAGCTATACACCACAAATCATCTTAAAGAAACCTGAGAATCTCAGATGAGATGCAGAGTATACACTCCTGTTCTATCCATTCAAGGCACCAGCTAATGCAATAGGGATGCACCATAGCTGGATCGGGTATTGGTGACAATGGAGCCCATCAATTCAATTCTATGTTTATATACTATATACAGTATAGACTGGAATTTTAATTCCTTATTAAAAAGGTTTGCATTTCAAATGTGATTGCTCTTAATTTTGAAGATTTTTTTTACCAAGTTGCTGGTGTACAATTTATTATTTTAACAATAAAGAACAATTCAGTAAATGTATATCTATGTCTTTTTGTTAGGAAAGCAACATTTAAGTCAAGCCTGATGTTGCTTTACATATAAAAGAATGATCCCAGTCACTTCCACACACTGAAAACGTTGGATCACTGCATCCTTATAATCCAGTATAAGATAGTTTGCATAGACTACACTATTCCTACATCAAATTACATTCATTTATTTTACCATTCAGTGTCTTAAACCTGCCCTAAATGCAAATGTACAGATGGATCCTCCTTAGCCCATCTATTCTGGCATTGCACAAAGAATAATAATATCTGGTGTGACATTTTTCATTTGCACTCAGAAGCATACAAATGTGATCTTTCCACTGACCAAGCAATAGCCATTCTAGGCTGGTCACAACACCCCTGGGCTTAAACCATTGGCAGCTATAAGGGCATTACAATATAGCATCGCAAAAAAACCCCATTGTGAGCTTGTGGAACAATGATGCAGTACCTGTATTTAAAAGCTGGTTGGTGAACTTACTAGAATGCTTAAAGGTCCCATATTGTGCTCATTTTCAGGTTCATACTTGTATTTTGTGTTTCTACTAGAACATGTTTACATGTTGTAATGTTAAAAAAAATTTTTTTTTTATTTTCCTCTTACTGCCTGGCTGAATATACCTGTATTCATACTCTGTCTGAAACGCTCCGTTTTAGTGCATTTCAACGGAATTGCATTGCTAGGCAACAGTTTGGGTCCATGTTTACTTCCTGTCAGCTGATGTTATTCACATCCACTGCAACCAGGAATAAACTGGGACACATTTAGAATTTTTACCTTTAAAACAGTGTAATGGTCTAAATATTGTATATTTGTGACATCACAAATATACAAAAATCCAAACGGCTTGTTTCAACGCACAATTTCTGAATATGGGCAGTGTGTGTTTCTCCGTATATTGAGCGTTTTGATAGTTTAACAGTATTTATACAGCACTTAAACCTGCGTAATAATATAAAAGACATGAAAATCTCACTTTTTACAATATGGGACCTTTAATATAGAAAAGGATCTGCTAGAATCTGTCAGGGAAGCCCAATACTTTTATTGAGATCTGGCAACCCATTCCCACTTATCTTTATCCAAATGACAAAACCTTGGTGCCACCAGACTAGAGCATAAATGAACGGCCCAGCAGGAGAGGAGGTATGGCTCTGAGGTGTGTGGTATGACAGTCACATTCATTTAATCCAGCATGCAGGGCCCAACATCAGCTGATGTCAGTTATAGATCATATACTTTCATGTCTGATTTGGTGTGGCTGAAAGAAAACTGTTCTTAAGAGCATATCTGATCATCATTAGATCAATGTTATACTTCACTTAAATTAACATAACTTTCATAAATTCACAAGCATAGCTTAGCTAGATTGGAGGAAAATAATGAAAAACAAGATGAATACACCTCATTCATTTGTCTGTCTCGAACTGTAAACACTGTCCTACTCATTTAAATTAATGTCTTTTTCTTTTTGTATTTCACTCCAATCGTTTTATCCACGTTTTAGCCCTATTTGGACCTTTCATACTTTCAGTGTAACTATGTAACTTAAGCTAGCTAACAGGTGACTGTTACCTTGTGTTAGCCCTAACCCGGACAGGTGGAGCTGGAACTAGTTACCTTGTGTTAGCCCTAACCCGGACAGTTGGAGCTGGGTCTAGTTACCTTGTGTTAGCCCTAACCCGGACAGGTTGAGCTGGGTCTAGTTACTTTGTGTTAGCCCTAACCCGGACAGGTGGAGCTGGGTCTAGTTACCTTGTGTTAGCCCTAACCCGGACAGGTTGAGCTGGGTCTAGTTACCTTGTATTAGCCCTAACCCGGACAGGTTGAGCTGGGACTAGTTACCTTGTGTTAGCCCTAACCCGGACAGGTTGAGCTGGGACTAGTTACCTTGTGTTAGCCCTCGGCCGGACAGGTTGAGCTGGCCGCTCTTCCTGGCTGCCTTCAGCAGACCGGAAGGGACGGTCGGCTCCGTCGTCTTCTCCGTCCTGAAGCCCGCCAGAGAGTCCAACGGACCCGCTCTTTTGAACCGAGACATTGTCCGTGTGTTCAGTGAAATGGGTCCAGCTCTGCGAGTGTTTACCTCTTAATTACCTCCACACCCAAACTGTCTCCCGCCCGCAAGCAGCAACAACAACACTTCTTCCGCCCAGCATCCTTCAGAATAAAAGTGTTATCTCCTCAATCCAAACAGACTTGCCACAAAATTGCAAACAAATCACATGTCCAAATACTCCTTACGGGCATGCCCTCTACTGTGATTCAAGAAAAAACACTTAAACCCTTGAAATCAGTCACCCATCTATATTAATGGGGACGGATTATAAAATTGCATTTTGCTTGATTTTATTCTGAAGGGCATTTGAACATACCGGAAGTGGTAAACCGGAGTTAGGTCAAAGATCCCAACAGTGTTATTTTACATTATACGGCATAATAATAATAATAATAATAATAATAATAATAATAATAATAATAATAATACATTTATGTATTTAGCACTTTTCAAAACATATGTTACAAAGTGCTTCACAAGACAAGGAAAGCAGATGAGGTAAAAGTAAAAACAATAAGGTAACTGTTAAAACAGAACATCACAGAACATATCAATACAAAATTGTTGTAGGATTAACAACATTACATCATTCCTATCAATGCTGCAAAAATGTCAGACAGTGGTAAGGTTATTGCATCCAGCTGTCGGCCCCTGTTGACCCCTCATTCCTCCCATTCTAAGTGCATAGTGAACATGGGCTATGTTGTCTATGGTCTATTATATTGCATTACCCATCCCAGCAAGTTGGGATACTACCCCCTTCCCTTGCATCAGATAATCACACACAAGGACATTATGGGTACAAATGCAGGAGAACCCATCATTTTGGTGTATATTGTGCTTCAGCATATTACCAAACAAACCAAATAATACTGCACAAGGTTGCAATGAATCATATGATCACAAACTTTGGCATAATAAGCCCGGGGTCTTCTGGTGCTCCCTTTGCCCAGTTGGTAATCCAACCTTGTCCAGTATTATGCACGGCCAAGTCATTTTTAAGTAGCTTAATTATCAAAATTGATGTAAGGAAAGGAAGAGTTGGATCGTGCAGCCCGAGTATTATAAATGTTAATCTTTCACATCTGTTTTGTAGTATATGAGTGTTTTTACCAGTGTATGTGACCTTCAGCCCCCAGACCCTCAGTGGGTCAAAGCGTGGAAACTAGTTTGCCTAACCCTAATATGCACTGCTTGGTTTATACAGTCCACACCTGTGGTGTAATACAATGCTCCAGAGTTCAGGTGAACTTCTATGTGTGGTGCTGTGAATTAGAGAGTGTGAACGAACATGCATGCAGTATATGTAACTGGCTGATGAATAACACAGCAGATAACACACACACACACCCAGATTGCAGATTGTGACAACCTCCCTCTGGACTGTGAACTTTGACTGTGAACTTTGACCACAATTAGAGTTAGGTATGTGTGTGTGTTTCTCAGCAGTCCAGTGGAGCTGAAGGTCCAGTCCTGGTGTACTGTGTTGAGTCAACACGTTCTGGTATATTCAGGATGAATCTGTCTTTTCTTGTGCTGTGTGTGCTACTGTCTGCCTCCAGCTGCTCAGCTAACAAAGGTACAGCTTTTTCTATTCTGTTCCATCTCTTGATATATAAATATGGAATTATATGTGTCTGTGTTCCCCATTCAAGTAAGAAACAATGATGGCAGCTAAAATAATGTGTGTTGTTGATCTGGTGTATTAATACCACTGTTGGCATAAAAAGTATTTCCGTCTCAAAACGTTGTTTTCAAAATTATGTAATTTTTTTGTCACAACATTAGAATATGTTCTCGTGAAATGACAACTCCTCTCAAACATGACAGCTTTTTTCCCTCTAAATAGTTTGACTTTATTACTGTACACACCATTTCACTCAAAATCTCAGCTCATTCTAAAAGTGGCACAAGATCTAGATTCAGAAGAACTCACTGTCCATCGCAATGTCACAAAGGTTTGTCTTCAATGTGGCTCAAAAAAAGAAAAGAAATGCGCTCATCTCAAATATTGGCAGTGCAGTTATTATTTGCTGTCATATAAATACTACACTATCAGCTCCCACTTTATTACACAGTAATCTATTTAAAAGGACCAGTGTGTAGCATTTAGGGAGATCTATTGGCAGAAATGGAATATAATATTAATAAGTATGTTTTCTTTAGTGTATAATCACCTGAAGATAAGAATGGTTGTGTTTTTGTTAGCTTAGAATGAGCTGTTTATATCTACATAGGGAGCGGGTCCTCTTCACGGAGCCGGCCGCCATGTTTCTACAGTAGCCCAAAACGGACAAACCAAACACTGGCTTTAGCAAGAGCCTTTTACGTTTTTAAGTTACCTGAAGGTCACCGTAATTCTCCAACACGGTTTTGAAACTGCGGTAACGTGAGCCGCAGAGCGCTCAACTGTGGTACCGCCAGCCGCCGTCTGACTTCCGTTGCTCCTAAAGTAGTGTTATTATGGTAAGGATTGCCTCAGAGCGAGGCGTACGGCGTTACCATGGTTTTGCACTCGGCGGCTCACGTTACCGCAGTCTTGGAAAGGGAGGAGTGAGCGGAGGGGTACTCAGTTGGTTGCAGTCTGCAACCGCACCACTAGATGCCGAAAAATCCTACACACTGTACCTTTAATGAATATAATATTAATAAGTGTCTTTTCTTTAGTGTATAATTGCCTGAAAATAAGAATCGTTGTGTTTTCGTTAGCTTAGAATGAGCCGTTTATGTGTACATACGGAGCGGGTCCTGTTCATGGAGCCGGCCGCCATGTTTCTACAGTAGCCCGGAACGGACAAACCAAACCCTGACTCTAGAGAGGGCCATGCGCGTTTTCACGTCTTTGCGTCGGCCACCGTAGTTCTCCTACATACTTGGCACACGGGAGAGGTTTCAGTTGGTTGCAATCTGTAACCTCACCGCTAGTTGCAGCCAAATCCTATACACTGCACCTTTAAAGTGCGGCAGTCATAGCATCTATCATCACATTTTAGTCTCTTTTGGACTGTGACATGTGTGTGTGTGTGTGTGTGTGTGTGTGTGTGTGTTTAGGTGTGCGGACTGGCACACGAGTAGCGGCAGGATCTCAGTCAGTGACTCTTCAGCCCTGGTTGGTGGGTTTGACAGCTGTAGTTGGTTTCCTCTTCATCGTCTTCACCATCCTAATCATTCACAGACTACTGAGGAAGAACAGGTCAGCTACACACACACACACACACACACACACACACACACACACACACACACACACACACACACACACACACACACACACACACACACACACACACACAGAGTCTCACACACGTTCACGAAGGTCTGTGTGATGCAGTTAGTTCAGTTTCCACATTTCACACAGCCTATAATTAAACATAAAACACTGAAAACATCTAGTTGCTGATGTTCAAATCCATTCATTGTGTGGGAAAAAAAGAAAATGGGATGAGATCAGCTCTGATTGGTTGTTTTCCTCCGGTCTGTGAAATCTTGCAGACGCTATTGGGAGCACCGGAGGACACAGAGGCACATGATTTTTTTTCAGATTACCTGTCTCATGCACTACTGCCAGGATATAGTAACTGTTCTATAAAACTAACTTTTTTTAATCATATTTGCTCCAATTCTACGTACTGCAGCTTTAACTCCCTGATAACTGCAGGTTAACAGGTAAAAGGTAAATGACTAATCTGTCTGCTTGTTGTTGTCTTGTGTTGCAGGGAGGATGAAGAGGTCTTGGGTTTTGACAACAAGGCTCTAGAGATGGATGAAGGGGTCCCTAAACAAACCAGTCTGTAGAAACCCAACCCATCGAATCCAAGTCACCTGCTCAATAAGTGCTCTTTCCACTGAAGGATATGGCTGCTTTAAATTCACTGTTGTCATAAAGAGTTGAACAGGAGTCATTAACAATGTCTCTGTTGATCTTTGTTTTGTTCTTTTAGAGACAGAAATGGAAAAATAAATAAATTGTTATTTGCTTTTCATTTTCAATTTTTTTAGACAATTTAAAAAACATACTTAGGTTTCAGCTGTCAGAAATTGCAGGACATGTTGAATATTTCCATTTCATGGAATGTTACAGTCATAAAATACTTGGAGTCTTGGGTTTGAATGTTTCACTCCACATTCAAGAACTGCTCTAGTTTTCTGTCACCACCAGAGGGGTCCATAGCACAGAAGAAGAAGAAATGAAACTGCTCCAGTTACAGAACTGTAGTATTTACCATAATATTTTTTTTTGTGTGTGTGTTGTGTCCCACTACCAAACCTCATCCCCATTATAAGCTTGTAGTTTTTTCCTCCCATAGATTTATTTGAAACAAGAAACCTATGACCAGATAGACATTTCATAAACAGACAAATTAAAGGAGAAATCGGAATAAATAAGTCACACAATGATGCTTCCATATCAATCAATCAATCAATCAATCAATCAATCAATCAATCAATCACTCAATCAATCAAACTTTATTTATATAGCACTTTTCAAACAGGTCAAATGCAATTCAAAGTGCTGGACAGACGATTGACAAAAATGTAGAATGTTAAAAATGGATTTAGAGACTAATGCACACCAAAACAACAAGATAAAAGTTCATTGGATAAGAAAGCAATAAGAGATGGGTATTTAGGATAATAAAAGATAAATAAAATACAAGGAAATAATAATAACAATACAAATAAAAATAGAAATAAAAATTATGAAACTACACAAAATGAGCAGATTGTATTAAAATAATAAAATTGTAATAAAATAAAATAGAATAAAAGAGATAATAACAATCAGCAATGAAATGTTGATTAAATTAAATAGAGTAAAATAAACACTATAATGATGATGCTAAATAAAATAAGTATTAACAATAAAAATCATAAAATTATAAAATTATAAAACTATAAAACACTACATAAAAGCCAGTCTAAATAGATGGGTTTCTAGTTTACGTTTAAAAATATAAATATATTCAGCTCCTCTCAGTTCCTCTGGAAGGTTGTTCCAGCAGCTATTTATTTAGCCTATTCATCCTCTAACCTCACCCTGTTCTCGCACAATATTATACACTTTTTAGGCCATTCTATCCTCTTGGCTTTTATCATGATGTATTTACTCTTACTTCCATGTCACCTGCAGTCTGCCTTTCTTCATTCTTCAATTTAAAAGGAAAAATGCAAGGAATTAACAAAAAAACAAAATTGGACCATTTAGGAATTTGGTTTTCCATTTTTGGTTTAAATGAAAAAACGAACTGCCAGAACGTACACGGACCCCGGCCATATATCCCAAACCAAGTAATGGGGAGTGGAAGTGGGTTATATAACCCTCCAACAGCAAGTCTGCCTGTACCCATGCTACCATACTATTTAGTATGCCAGAAAAAGATTTAGTATGTCTCAATACATAGCACAGATGTTGCTGGTTTCATTTAACAGAATTGCTGCCGCGTTACGGTAAAG